>JAXQQM020066649.1:0-68977 GCA_034641835.2 Pinus albicaulis | reverse complement strand
TTTGTGTAATTGTCTATGTTTCTTATAACTTCTAATTTAATTATAGATAGGAGAGATGGACCTAAACCATTTCCTATATTTACGCAACAACTTGGGAATTTGTCCTCCACATTATTGGAACCTTCAGAAGTTGGAATACGACTCTCTTGCCATCTTTCATTCATGTCAAAAAAAGAAATTCAAATAGGAAAAGAGGATGTTATTTTTGGAGTTTTTTGAGAAAAGAAGAAAATAGTTTTACCTTGGAAAATGAAGCCATAGAGATAAAGAGGAAGGGATTGATTTACAATAATAGAACCAAATAAGTGGACATGTATCATTAAGATTCGTGGAGAAAGTTGATCATAAAATGCTTAAGAACCAAAATAAAATTTGTTGGAGTTGAACTTGAAATAGAGAATATATTGAACTTTCTTTGTACACACTGAAGAGCAATAGAGGGAAGAGCTTCAAAGGGACATTTGAGTAGAGAAGGAAGTACCCTCTTTGTGTTATGTGGGGTGGGTATTGTGAATGTTAGAAGCTAGTCTAACTAAAGAACTCAATAGTGGGTTGCTTGATTGATCTTTTAGTGCTTTTTTCATATGGAGATACTCTCTTGGGAGTCTTACATAACTTCTTTTCCCTAGTGGTATCATAGCTTGATTATAGGGTGACATCCATAAAGGACTAGCCATAGTTGGGTGGAAAACTACTCTATCCCAATCTATTTCTTTCCATTCAACTATTGGAAAATATGAAAATTTATTTATTTTTCTGAAATTTTTTATCATATTACCGATATAATTTTCCCAATTGGTTAATTGGTTCTGAACTATTGGAAAAGATGAATATTTCTTTATTTTTCTGAACTTTTTTATCATATCATGAGTACAATTTCATGTTTCTTATGGTTGAATGGATTATAAATTATAATGGGCTTAGTAAGGAAATTGAGTGTCTCAAATATACTTTGTCTCCAAACTCTTATAGAAAAGAAATGAGGTAGGAAAGGCTTGTGTTTGAACTTTAATATTTTTGGGTAGATTCCTATAGGTACACTATTTGCTACAACCATACATAACTACAACATTTTCATTACTTATGTGATGCATCATATATTATTCCAATATCAAATTCTCTAGCTTAGACTAAGTTAGAATATGTTTCTTGAAATACTTGTATAGTTTTATGACATTTTGTCCCTTTGGACTTGAACCAAATCTTGAACGTATTCTTCTACCTTTCACTTTGCCACTGGATTTTTCCTCAAGTAAACTTGGTCCTTAATAGAACACTCTGAATCTATGGTTATATGACTATAATTTCCTTTCATTCTACACTTTCCTAAATGTAATTCAAGTCTTTGTCAAGAGTTCTTAAGAATATTTTCTACTTGCATCCATTTATTGTGTCAAACCATACAAATTGTTTTATGTGTGAATCAAATGAAAATTCTACATGATGCATCATTGTGTCATTGTCTACATGTATCATTGACAAAAGTATGTGTACATGTATCATTTTCATTTGTACCAACATTGTGACACACATTTGAAAAGGCTATCGAGTGTTCATTAACTGAGATAGTTCCGTTCTAGAAAATTTTAGCAACTAATATCTTGAATTTAGGGAGATAGTTCAATGTTGGAGTTAAATTAAGAAGAGAAGGCATGTGTCATGGAGTGCATTCACATTTTCTTCAAATATAAATAAGCCATACTTCTTGATTACTGTAGTCGAATTTGTTATTGATTGAACATGATTAAAACTACTATACATACTTCCATTTAAAGTGGAAGAAGAGGATTAAGAAGTAGTAATTATAGTATAACTCTCGAAATATGTCATTGTTATTTTTAGTGGGTAATGAAATCTAAATATACTTATTTCTTTGGTTTTAAAACTAGATAAAGATTGTCTGAGCCCTCTTTGATTGCTTTCCAAAATACATTGACATCTCCTGATTTCAACCAAAGGGTCTACTTCAAGTGACTTACCTCTTACCCTTTGTGAAGTGCGAAAATGTTCATATATAAGACAATATATCAATTCCCTTGATGATTACGAGCATGTATTTCAAAGACTTATGCCCATTCTTGGATTTCGATTTCATGTGTTATAATGTCCTTGAATCTCTTAAGTAGTTGATAAGAAATAACAATTTTAAGAATATTATGGTCAAACAAACTAGAAGTAATGATTTGTTGATTACGGAAATGAAACCCTATATTCATTTGTTGAGAATTTAGATAATTCATAAAAATTTGAAAAAAAAAAAACAAGTGAACCAGAGAGTAAAAATTACCCCCTAGTATGGTTACCAAAAATAATGTTGACGATGAGAAAGTCTAATGCTTATCGTGTAACACTTTCAAATCTCCAAAGGCTAAATAGGATAGGTGAGAATGTAACTATGGGCTTTATAGCCATGAAAATCTACAACCAGACTAAAATTGTGATCTCTTTATCTAGAAATATTTTCAATTACATAATTTTCTATTTTTCACATATATCAAGGAAAAATAACTCAAGATGTATTTGAATCAAAAAAATAAATATGTATACACATAAATGAATAAACATACCAATAATAAAATCAAGGAAAATTATGTGCCAAGTTTGAGAGAAATCAACAAATCTTATTATTGAAATCCCATCTAAGTCTCAACTAAAATATGTCCTTACAAACCCCTATGAGAGTTAGGATCAAAAGAATGCTTAGAAACCAAGATGTAAAAGAAGTATACAATGGCAACCAAGTTCCACAAATAAAGAAGTAACAAAGTCTTCACTAAATTATTTCAAGTAATTACTAATTATAATTAAATTATGTAAGAAAATCATACTAATCAACATTGAAATAACTCAAAATTATTGAATAGAATGAATAGAAAATTAAATCAAAAGAATCAACCTTGAAAGATAAAAATAGGAAAGAACAAATTGTCTTTCTTCGCTACCTTTCAACCTATACCCTATTATCAACAATATAAACTTAGTCCTAGCAAACTCAAAAGGGACGAATAAATTAAAATTAATATTTTAAATTGTAGTGTACCTCTACCAAATAGTTGTTTTCTCTCCATTTGAAATTCTCTCTTGCCCCTATTCCAATAGAAATTAATTTGTTTGTTGAACTTCCTTTAACTGATTTTATTTGTTAATTTATGAATTTTTTTCTCACAAAAGGGATAGATTATGAATGTTTTAATTCAATATAAATATAAGCAAGTGGGGTCCCGCCAGTTTCATTTGATCTATTAAATATTTGAATTTCACCTTGTAACTCCCATTTTTTTTTAAAGGAAGTAAATATGAGACCAAAACATATCATACAAAATCATAATATCATCATTACATAGCCTTGTGCCTCCCAAAAATATATATAAAATATCCATGTTACCAAAATTGTGTCAATAACTATCATGATGTACAAAATAATTGACACCAAATGTCTAAAAAAACAATAAACAAAAGTCACCATGTGTTTGGATGCAAAACTTGGAATGACATCTCTTTTTTTCTTCTACCTTTTCTTTATCAGTGTAAGGTTTAGAGCTATACTAGAGTTAATGGAGCCCGAGTTAGTCTTGGACATGCGTTTCTTTCCTTTGTCTTATAGGATTGCAAGGATGGGTCGCTTTCAAAGATATTTGGAAAATGAAATAGTTGACGGCATTGGTTGATCTAGAATGGAGATAGATGAGATATGGATAGGTATGAAAGGCCAACATACAATATCGGAAGCAAGTTGAGTAGGCTCTAGATTCTAACCATCATTTGTAGGTGGTCTAGTAGAGGAAATGATATCAAAAATTCTTTGATGAGCCTGCAATTCAATACTGGTTAGAGTTGGTGGGGGAGGTAGGGAAAATTGATTTCTGAGATTAATTTAACTAGTTTGAAGATTTTTTTTTAGTTCTTTTGAGTTTGCATCAAATTTTATAAAGAATCTTATTTTCTTGTTTCAACCTTCTTTCCAAATCACATAAGGCATTATACTTCATCCTCCTTTATAACCCTTGTTATTTCTACTAAACAAATATCAGCTAAAATAATACAAAGCGCCACATCAATAAAGAAGTATCATACACAAAACAATAAAATAATTGAAAGTTCTATTTAATGTATTAAATATGGCTCAAGTGAATTCATATTAGTCAAGAAATAATAGGGATATGACACAAGAAAACATGGAGAAGACACCATCACATGAAATTATTCATCTTAAATACTATCACATGCTCACTAGATAGTGTCATTTAATTCCTGTTATGACTAAAACATGTATTTTTCAATAATTTTTTTTATAGTATCCTTGCATTTCGTTTTATTCCCAATCTTCATTATGTAAAGTGAATTCATGAAAGGAAGGAGTAATGAATTATACATTTACATGTAAAATGAGATGATGATAATGAGAGAAAAGTACAAGTATTGATAATCATATATAATTCATACTTGTGAAATGAAGAAGGAGGGGAAAGGATTGTATAATGCTCTTCATCTTTATAACAAGTCACCCATGTGCTTCTTACATCCTTTAAATACTGGAAATTAATACTACATATATCTCCACAATAAATCCTTATACTTGGGGTTTTCTCTTTCAATCCACTGTATATATATCTATTTTAAACTTCATTTCTTCTTCAAATATGCCACATATACTTTGTAATGAATACCCTAAATAATTTTTAAACTACTCCCATTTTAACCAAAGTGAATCACAAAATTTATACCACTACAACTCAATGTTAAATGTGATGGGTAATCATTTTGATAATTAAATGCAACAATAGTTAATTTCAAACAATATGGAGTTTCTCTTTGGGAAACAAAGCCATTTTCAATGAAAATTCTTCAATTTATGTATTAGTTCAAAATAAACAACAGATCATCTCTTCAATCCATGACATTAACCATATTAATTCAACCTTTCTTAATTCTAAACATGGGTCACAAATCAAATGTAAACTAACCCGAAATCATCACAAAAAGCTACTACAGGACTTTGATAGTTCAAATTGAACCCGAGTATTCCATCATAACTTATATGAATACTCTAACATAGAAAAGAAACATGACCAATTGATATATTTTATTCTCAATAAGTTTGGTAGTGGATATTATGTTTTTTTCTCTACTTTCACTCCACCAAATAAGCTCTAGGGGATGCTTACACACCATTTGATCTTAAGTCTTTTTGTGAGTCTTTGAGTAGAAAAAAATATAAGATATTGCATATTGTCATGATTAGTGCTATCGATACATATAACAAACCATTAATTACCAAGAGAAGGATAAATATAGGAATCCGAAGAAGTAATATCCTCACAACAATAAGGAAAAAAAGGGTTCCCAACTTCTAATCTAGATCCTACTCCCAATTATGTCAAATGAAAAAAATAAAAAAAACTAAGAAGACCAAATAAAGTTCAATTTTTGTGGGAAAGATGGTCATATAGAGTAAATATTTTAGGAAGATGGAGAACTTAGAAGTAGTAATGAAGAATCACAACATCAATCTTGGTTATTCTTCTTCTTACTCTTTTTCTCCTAAACAAGCATTTTCTATTTTTAGTTTATGTAACATATACTTCTTCTTCTAATGAATGACTTATTGATTCTAGAGAATATTATCATATGGTTTGGGATTAAGCCATTTTTTTCTACTCTTAATGAATGGAACACCAAACAAAAGTTTGTTGGTTACGATATATCTCTTAATGTTGTAGGATCTGTAATAATTTAGCTAGTTGATGGTCATTTTAATGATGTGCTATGTGTTCCATGTATTCCTACAATATTTCATAAGTATACCAAATCACTTATTCAAGAGAAAGTAAAAAAAAAAAATTTCACTTCACCGAGCTGTAATAAAGGATTAAAAAGGTATTAAGCATGTCCTAGCAACTATAATTGTTGATAATATTAATAGGTTGTATAGAATTCACAACTTTGGGTTAATTTCTATCAATTTTTATTAGTCATAGTGATGACCTGAGAAAAAAATGGCATGAATGATTTATTCATATTAAATATCAAACATTACAAAAACAATGTAATAAAAATATGATGATCAATTTCTCTTTCATTTCTTGTAGACATGGTGTTTGTGGTAGTTGTATTCTCAACAAACATTATCAATCCAATTTTAACAAACACGCCTGTTGGCACCTTACCTTCCTTGCAACTTGTTTGTAGTGATTTTTGTGGTCTTCTTCCTTAGCCTTATTTCTCTAGGTTCAAGAGCTTCTTAACTTTCATTGCTAACTTTTCTAGACACTAGGGTTTATTTCTTGAAAATTAAGAGTGAATTTTTTAACACGTGTTTGGCCTACAAGGTCCTTGTAGAGAAATAATTTGGACATTAACCACAAAAGTTAAGAAGAGATCATGGAGATGGATATGTTAGTAAGATATTTATAACTTATTACATTGTGTAGGGAATTCATATGAAACATACTATTACATGTACACCATAGAAAATTGGTGTTTTCAAGAGAAATAATCACACATTAAAGGAAATGTAAAATTATCTGATCCAATCCAAGGGATCAAATATTCATTTTTAGGTGGAAGCCATTAATTGTGTCAATTGCATAGTCAATCACACGCCTACAAAGATTTAAAAGATGTTGTAACACTATAATAAGCATGAACTAAAATTAAACAAGATGTAGGCACTCATTAGGGAAATTTTTAGGTAAACAATGAGCCTCAAGATAAAAAATGTACTAGAAAAATTAACTTTAAAAGAACCAATAGGATTCAAGATGATGATGTCATCCCTAGGGGTAAATATTGTGGAGGGAAAATAAGAAAACTATTTTTTAAATTGTATTTTCATCTCATCTCGTTGTAGCTTTACTCAAATGTCAAGTGTTAACACTCATTGGATGTGGAATTAAATTCCACATCTAATGAGTACCCACTATGCCTACTTTTGAGTAGGTCAACATCGAAAAACAAATTAAATACTCAGAAGTATGTAGACTAGGTACTTTTTGGATATGGACTTTAATTCCACATCCAATGGGTGTGTACACTTGACTTTTGAGTAAACATATTATAACACCTCACCCCAACATTTACCCAAATTAACAAAATCTCCAGGGTAAACGTGAGTTGAGTGTCACTTTGATATGGCTCGACCTCCAAGTTCTAGTTATGGAAGTGGGGCTTGCAATTCGAAAACAAACTAACATCCCTCAGAGACCACAAACCATTCAGGAGGCTACAAGCCACCTGAGGTGGTCAATCTCTGAGATGGAACCTTTTTTCACTAGGTTTACTCCATAATCACACCCTTGACACTTCATGCATGCGGTTATGAGGCTATAGCCACACTCATAAGTCTTCTTCCAGGCGATTATGACCCCAAAAATCTATTTTTGTGCCAGTAGTTTTGCGATTTGAGCCACTTTTTTAGGCTAACGTCTGTAGAAATTCCTTATAGATTCAAACTGCTAATTATAATTTGATAAAACAATATACTTGAATATACTCTACCAATTTAAAAAGTCATGAAATCATGAAGCATACAAGAGAAAGAATTCAATCAACACATTACACAATGATTTCCTAGGGAAAGCCACAACTGAAACCCCCACTATGAGAAGTTTACAATGCTTTTCTCATGCCTGAGCAACCTCTGCACTATCTCTATCTGTCTCATTGCTTCCTATACAAGCCTAGCCCGACACTTAACCAAATTTTAGCTTTCCAAAGTCCCTATTTCCTTGTTTTGTTTCCTTGGGAATTACCCCCTATTAATTAGGGAAATCCCCATGCAATACTACACAATCAATCATAGGAATTCCTTTGATTCCATGCACCACTTGTACAATTTGGATGATTATATAAAATATATTACACTGTCATTGAAATCTAATATCAATTGGGTAACACTTAGTTCACACATGCATGAGTTATTTATGGCCGATTTACCAAATATCTGGTTGATCACTGAGTGTGGTTAATGTTACACTTCCACACTTTGACCTTCCACTAGTTCCTACAATAATTGGAACTAGTTAAATTGACTTTAACTCAGATAAACTGAATTAATTAATTACAACTCAAAATAAAATAAACTAGGGCTCCTAAAAAGTGGGAACCACTCCACATGACTCAAGTTAGACCCTCAACTAGAATTAACTGAACCAACTAATTTAAGCTAACATAGTTTAACTCGTACAAGTTGTCACGAGATGTGGAATTACAATTTTCTTCTAATCTAATTCAAGGGAAAATTAAATTATAATCTTTCTTGGTGCCATTTTCAACACTCCCTCTTAGAAAGAAAGGGATTATCAGATACCCCGATCCTGCCTCTATGGAACTCAAATTTACCTCTTAACAATTCCTTCTTCAATATTTCTGCATCATGGTCCTCTGTAGGAATGTAATATAACATCATGATTTGCCTTTGTACACAATGTCTAAGATGGTGTTATCAGATGTCGATATGCTTGGACCTATAATGAAAAACTGGATTCACCGAGAGTTTGATACATCTTTGGTTGTCATATAAATCACTGTAGGATCCATTTGTTGAGAAAATAACACAACAATGATCTTCCTCATCCAGATAGCCTCACAAGCTTCTTGATTAGAAACCATGTACTCTGCTTCTGCTGAATTGAGTGAAATTGATATCTACTTCTTGTTGTACCAAGAAACTGTTGTTGAACCAATACTAAAGATTCTGCATAATGTGATCTTCCAGTCTGTTGCACCCCTTTCCAAATCTACATCTGTGAAGCCTTAAAGCTTCACTCCCTCTGTCCGTTTGTACCAGAGACCAAATTTAGTGGTGCCTCTGAGGTATCTCAACACATGTTTGGCTGCCTTCCAATAGAGTTTGGTTAGATTAACCATTACTTGACTAAGTTGGTTAACTGCATAACACATGTATGGTCGTGTGTTCACCAATTACATAAGTGAACCCACAACCTTCCTGTAAATGGTAGCTTCCACCACTTCACCTGAAGTGCCATCTTCCTTCCTCAAATTCCCTGCTAAAGGAGTCTCCATATGTTTGCTGCTCTACATGTGAAACTTCTTCAATATCTCATTTTCATACTTAGAGACAAACAATTCCCCATCTCCTTCCCAAATTTCCAAACCAAGGAAATAATGCATGGGCCCCATGTCTTTCATCTTGAATTATCTTGCCAAATCTTCTTTGCAAGATTTTATCAGCTTCTCATCACCTGTTAGAATTAAATCATCGACATATAATACTGTAATCAATAATTTAACTTCAACCAAAATATGGTAAAGGTTTGCATGTGCTTCAATTTTGGTGAAGCCCAACCCGGTGAAGTAATTGTCATTCCTATTGTACCAAGCACAGGGTGATTGTTTCAATCCATAAAATTCTCACTTGAGTATTGACATCCATATAATGTATATTCCACCCCATCAGTGCTCAAAGTGCTTGAATAGATATTATTGAAGAGTACCTTGCTATTGGAGCAAAGGTCTCCTCGTAATCAATTCTCTCCACCTGAGAGAACCCCCTGGCCAAGAACATGGCCTTGTGTTTCTCGACACTCCCATCTGCTACTTGATTCACCTTGTAGATCCACCTGGATCCTACAACTGACTTGTCCTCTAAGCTTGGGAAAAATTCCCATGCACTTTTCCTGATAATGGAATCGTATTCCTCTACCATCACATCAACCCATACTGGTTGCCGCACTTCTTCCTTGAATGAGGATGGCTTAGTCTCTACACTCTCACTCATAAGATCTATGTAGCCAGAGTACTGATTTGGTGACCTCCTTTGCCTGTGTTGTGATGTGGGTGCTCCCACATTCTCTCTAACATCATGCATCAATATTTCAGCCTCTCTGGTGCACTTCCTTCCATAAATGGATGTCTCTGCATGAGTGGGTACTTCCACTCTCTGCTCCTCTACTTGCGGCTACTCCACAACATTTTGAGGTTCTTCCTTTTTAGCTAAAAGCTCCTCATCCGCATGCAACTTAAGCTCCCTCTCAAGGGAACATTTCATGGCCTTCTCTTCATTGAACTTCACATCTCTACAAACAATTATCATCCTATGAGATGGAAGGTACATCTGATAGTTTTGAGGTGTATTGGTGTACCCCAAAAATATGCCCAACTTAACTGTTGGTTCTATATTTTTCCGTGCATCCTTGGAAACATGATAGTAAACTAATGAACCAAAGATTATGAAGTGTGGCACATCTGGTTTCTTACGTGGAAAAGCTTCTTATGGTGTACTCATCCTGGGAATTTGATGAGGACTCTTGTTTTACACATATAATGTTATGTTACATTCTTTAGCCCACAATTTCAATAGTAGGCCTTGATCATGCAACATTTCTCGTGCAACTCCCACAATAATTATGTTATTTCTTTCCACAATCCCATTATGTTGTGGGTTATGGGGTGCTATTAACTCCCGTCGAATGCCTTCTGATGCCAAAACTTTCTTGAACTCATTCGATACATATTCTCCATTGTTATCTCTCCTGAGAGACTTCACTTTCTTGCCTGTGTCTTTCTCAAGAAGTGCTTTAAATTCATTTTTTTATCAGAACGTTTGGCCTTTCTTCTACATGAAGAATATCAACTACTTACATGAGAAATCATCTACAAATATCACATAATACCTATGCTTGGCCATGGAGGCTGTTGAGAACGGTCCACACACATATGAGTTAACTCTCTCAAGGATTTCTTGTGATCAAATTTCCTTATCATGAAAGGTGTCTTTGGTTTACTTCCTTAATGTACGCCCTTTGCATGTATCACACTACTCTAGTGCAGCCTTGGGAAGTCCTGTAGAAATACGTTGCATGATATTCAAATCTCTATGGTGCAAATGGCTAGGTCACCTACGCCATAATTCACTGATGTCTTGAATCTGCACCTTCTCTGCTTTTGTGCTCAAATGTGACAACCTTGGTGAAAATTCAATGTATTAAAGTTAAAAATAATAACCATGGTTGATGGGGCACTTATTCCAAGGTTAATGTTGGGAAAACCATCCTAGTGGGTGTCAATTTGGTATATTATGGTTAAGGAAATTGGCAAAGGCAAAGGAAAAGGATTTGGAAAGGAAAAATGGAATATTTGGCACATTTATTTAAGAAAATAATGGAAACTAGGAGAAAAGGGAGATGAAAGGTCATAGGTTACATGTGAAGAGGAAAATGAAGGAAAATAATAGAAAATGAAGAAAATATAGGCCTCTTCTATAAAAAGGCTTATGAGGATCAATTGGTACCTTTTGTCAGTGCATTTTTGGAGCTCTCTCATTATTTTTCTCTCTCTCTCTCAAACTTGGACACTTAGAGTTTCTTGGAGCAATTTGGAATTGGAGCAAGAAAGGAAAGAAAGCAAGAAGAAGGAGGAAGAAGGCAAGGAGGAGCATGAATGAAGCTGCTACAATAGGATTATTTGTAGATATTGATTTGCATGTATGATTTCCTTGCTATATTTGGCATGCATGGTGTTTCATGTGGTTCTTTTTTGTCTTAGGATGGGTTTTTTCCATATGTGATAGTGTATTCAGCCTAGCCTTTCCATTTATGGATAGCCATGGTGTTGTGGAGTTCTCATGTTTGGTTTAGCTCGATTTCAGAATGGATTCAAAGCTGAGTGAGTTGGATCTACGAATGATATGATACATAACTAGTTCTTGTGTTTCCTCAGTTTAGGGCCTAGTGATCCAAGTTTGTATTGCGGTAAATCCTGAGAGGTGGTTTTCTCTCCATTCAGGCCTAGGAATCCCAGGTTTGGGATATACGATAAATCTTGGAGAGTATGTCTCCTTTTAGGGCCTAGTGTCACTTGATTCAAACTATGGGTTGTGGTAAAACCTGAGAGACTAGGAGACATGAAGATTCCTCATGGTTTAGGTAGAGAGAATCCAATGATATCCATGATTGTGTTGGCCTAGTTATCGGGTGTAGATCATGATAAAGCCTAGTTTATGATTAATGAGGATGAGGTGGTTTAGCCTCGGGATGCCCTAGTTGGTTATTTTAGTTTGTGTCCCACATTCATGCTTAGAATATGACACAGGGGTGATTGGCTGAAGAGATATTTGGCTCAACCAATCTATGGTCAGGTGGAACGTGGAAGTCCCATCTCTGGTTTTTTTTTACATTCATTAATAAGACTCTATCATTCCTTTGGTATTTAATATATATTCCATTGGTTACTATCATGATTCTATTGTTGTTTTATCCATTGTATTTCTTTTGTTATTATGTTGGTTATAAGAATGTATTTTATCAGTGATGATGTATGGCTCTCCCTATGCTTTTACTTGTAAATGAATGCACAACATAACTATGGTCAAACACATTGTATTACAGCTAATGATGTAAGGGAGAAATGCTTCTTAGTGACTCTCAAATAAGTATGAGCCCCATATACTAATTTTTGTTGTTTATACCTATAGCTTTCATGTTTGTGACATGTTTTACAAAAAACATGTCATGGCTAGGAGGGTCCCAGATGAGTTCTTAATGATGTGACTTCTTCTGTATCATTTTCCTGTTGTTATTTATCATCTATGTAATTTTCATAAAGTTCTGGGCATAGCACTGGGTTCTAGGCTGGAAAAGGTGGCTCAAATCCTGGGGATGTTGGCACATAACTGAGTATTTAGGGCCCCAGACACTGTCATGTCATTTTATGCTTGTGGCTATAGCCTCCTGGACACTAGATTGGAAGCTTGTGCCCACGTCTCTAGCTCAAAGAGGTCAACAGGTCAATGTGACCCAGGGGTAAGAGGCCTGAATGGTTGGGTCACCTCCTAGGGTTGTTGATGTTTCTCTACAAAGTCTGTATGTTATGTTTCCATCGGTTCAACTTCCTTAAGGTCACCTAGGAGGTTAATCTCATTATATTAGCCTCTTGTTGCATATTTACCTCGACTAGCCGATTTCTTGGGTAGATGTGGGAAGGGGGTCGTACATCAAAGTAGCACAATATTATACATCCAATTTGTAGAGGTTCTTCACCTGAACCCCGACCCGCTTCACCTATACCGTGGCTATGTGACGAGAAAAATCCTTTCCTATTATAAATATCACATTGTAGCTATGGTATTCCAACATAGAAACTGAAACTAAATTATTCTTCAGATCTGAAACATACATGACATCTTTTAATGTGATAGGTAACTAGAATTACAGGGAGCCAATAGTACCAATTTCGGTCACGCTATAACTTTCATCATCTCCCATCTCCATGTGTATCTGGAGGTCCTTATCCTCCAAGTCGCTTAAGAATTATTTTTTTTCAGTAATATGGGATGAGGTTACACTATCCAGGTACCATACACTACCCATAAGCGATGTCACCATGTATGTGATGAGGGCGAAATCCAAATTAAAGTGTGAATTAAGAGCTTCACCTACTGCTCCTCCTGACAACTTCTTTCTGGCCTTCTTGTGCGGACACTTCCTGTCATAGTGTCGCAGCTCATGACAGTGAAAAGATTTAATCTTCAACACGTCATTCTTATTTCCAGCTTGACTAGAATATGATTTGGAATGTGATGTATTCCCTTCCCCTTTATTTTCCTTTCCAGACAAGGCACAATTCTCCTCATCATCATGATTGGATGAGGATCCATATCTAGTGTTATACCTTATCTCTTATTGCACCAAGTATGACCAAAAACACTCCCACTCTAGTAGCTTCTCCCTCCCATTTACAAAATCATGGTAGTTGTGCCAACTCTTGGGAAGGCCTAAAAGTGCTAGGATGACCATATCATCTTCCTCAAATTTTTCACCATCACTCCCAAGCTCATCCCGAGATTAAGTGAACATGGTCAAGTACTCAGGTATTGTTTCACCCCTCTCCATATTAATTTTTTGAAGCTTTTCCTTTAGTGCCAACTTCCGTGGACACTGCTGTTTTGAAAAAATTATATCAAGGCCTTCCACATTTTATATGGAGTCTCCTTCCCATGGAGGTTCAAGACAATATAATCTCAAACTCCTTCCAGTAAGATCCTTCTCGCCTTTGCCACACATTTCTTCCAGTCCACGAGATCTTGAGCATAATTTGTTGGAGGCTTAGGAATATCACTGTCTATGAATTCCTTTAGCCCATTATATTCCAACACTTCCTCCATCTTGTCTTTCCAAGATATGTAATTCGAATTTCCCTCAAGGGCATACTCAAGTATCAATCCATAGAACGACATCCTACTAACCCTGAAGAATGATATTGAAAATTTGATTCACCTACAATGACAAACTCATACTATTCTCCTCTATAGTGATTTCAACTCTGATACCATGTAAAAATTCCTTGTAGATTCAAACTTCTAATTGTAATTTTCTAAAAAAAGAGACTTGAATCTACTCTACCAATTGCGGAAACTAATTTAAACGATCGTGAAATCATGAAGCATACAAGAGAAGGAATTCAATCAACACATCACACAATGATTTCATGGGGAAAGGCACAAATGAAAACCCCACTATATGTATATTGTGTTATTTAATAAATATGAGACTATTACAATTATTTTCTCATGCCTAAGTAATCTATGTGATAAGCCCAGTATTGCAACAAGAATTTTACAACTCCCAAGGCTACCAACTTTAATTATCAACATGTGGTTCGTACAAACTTAAGAGATGGCGGAACTATATGTTCAATATAAATTGTGTCCTTATTTAGTTGATTTGATGTAATTGAGTGAATTTCATGAAATAAATCTTAAACTAATTGCAGAAATGGAAATGTTACTTTGAAAAGAAATTAATCAACAATTTTTGATTGAAATCTGAAGAGCATGAATTCAAATAAATAGGCCTAATCTACTTTGTTAAAAATACATGTCCTAATTTTATGCTTCCTAAATCATTGATTTAGATCCTAGGGGTCATGATTCAAGCCTAAGAGACAAAAACCAATCTTTGGGAACAACTCTGGTAAAGTTTACACGTGTTATAGGAATGCTACATGAAGTTGCTACATGAAGTCATGCCTTTGCTACAGGAAGAGATAACTGACTGAATGACCAAGTAAATCAACTGAAAATTGTATGGGACAATTTTTTATTATTATTAATTAGGATATCTTAGGACTCCATTCCAAGTGAAATCACTCATAAATACCCTTGTTAATACATGCTTAAAAATAACAGAAAATTACTAGTCTAAAAAATGGAAATTCAAGAACTAGTGAGCTAGTTAATCTATCAAATACTTAACCTAATAAAGTAAAAATAAAATGGGGTAATTTTTTTATTAACTTGAATGTTTTTATGACCTAATCCAAGTGGAATAAACTCGAATAAAGGTTATTAACACATTCTTAAAAATAGCAGAAAATTACTACTATTTTGCTAAAAGGGACTTCCAGAAATCCTAGATTCGTGAACTAGTAACCCAATCCAAGTATCTCAATGATGAATATGAATTTTCAAATTTTTTATAAGGATGAATCATTCTTGCGACTCTCTAAAAAACCATAAAAACAACTCACTTCAACCATTTAACCAATATAACTCCACATCAAAAGAAGCATGAACAATAAATTCATAAACAAGAGATGCAAGTGAAAATACATTCTAATATCCCAAAATAGGGATTTTCTACATCAAATAGAATATCTTAAGATATTCTAAAGTTTGAGATCCAATAAATAGACTCATATTATGTGTTCAAAAACACATATCCTTCAAATGAGTGAAACAACAGCAAAATAAGAATGTCTACACATTCCCAAGTGGGGAAAATGAAAAAATTAGACCCCGAGACACCCGAAAGCATTATTTCCCTAAGGATCTCGTATTTTTACTAGGGAAATAATGTCAGGTTACCTTAGAATATGATGTTAGTCCCTCAAATACAAAAGGGGATCAGAAATAAATCCATTTTGATATGTTAAACAGACTCTCCGATCACTTATGCCTTAAAAATGGCCAACCTATGACTCGAAAGGTACAAGAAAGACCGAAGCATCTAGGTCTTATTTTATGAGGGTTTCTACAGTATAATAATGAAATAACATGTATATGGAGTTACATGGAATAATATGCCAAGAAAATAGAGATCTAGCCTTCTTATTGTATTATAAAGTTAACCCGGCAAGGGTTTCTTGAGACACATGTACAAAGAAGAGAAAATTTGATGTATTCAGTTCAGAAAATGAAGTCTTATTGAAAAATTACAGAAATATAGCTGAATAATACAAAATATGGATGAGAATCCCTTCCTCTAGCTTTCCGGGAGAAGGTTGGCCCTTTCCCTAGGAAACTAGCTAAAAAGCAAATCTGGCTCAACCCCGCGCAACAAATTTGCAAAGGATGCGCTTCTATAAGTTTGTGCAAGAGACTGCAATGTAGGAGATGAGAACCACTTTGGCCTACTCTAAAGATATGAAATATGCTCGTAAATATTCGTAAATGATTTCTCAAGAGAAGAAAGTTTCCCTCATCGAGAAAATACTCTAAAGTGGTGTAAGAATCCTCCACTGCAACACCCTGCAACTCAGCAATATTATGCTACAAAAATAATGTTGGGACTGAAGAATGATGATTGGCCTTGAGCCTGGATGTGGAGCAATACAGGACAATCTCTCCCAAGAGGCCTCTCAAGGGAAGAGGTGGGATTCCTGCTCGGGAACACCCAGTGCTACCCTACTAAATAGCAGAGGAAGCCAAGTCTAAACTGACAAGATCAAGAGATCGAAATACAATAGCATGAATAACAAAGGCCTCCATCCTCTCCACATATAGAAAGTGAGCCTCTCCTCATTGGGTCCCATCCACATGTGCCATCAAGCTCATGCAAGTTGTCCTCCACCAAAACTACGTTGTCCATCAAGGGGGTTCAATGTATCTAGACAGCTTTGTTGACTTGGTCAAAGTTGACTGAATCAACATGTCCCCATATCTATTCACACCCAAGGGTGCTCAAATAAGTTTCTTATTCTTACTCCTTTCACATTAGGAGTGTTATTGATCCTTCTAAAGAGGTTAATGGGCCTCCCTACCCATTTATTCACCTACCTAGTGATGAAACAACTCTAATATTCCATTTAGCTTGAAGGCTAAAAATTTAGAATATTACAGTCCTCCCCTCCAAAATGTTGCTTGTCCTCAAGAAAATATATAAGGAGAGAAAAATTCTCCCCTCCTCTTCTTGTGGTCTCCTCATCAAAAGGTCTCCACCACTGCTCAACATGATCTGCTACAAATCTGTCCTCCAATGTCTCCTCCCAAGCATGCAAAACGATACGGCTCACATCATAGAAAGGTAGAAGATGTAAGTGGAAACCTCCCTGCTATCCAATGGCCTCCTTAAGGTGGGAGTGATGATGAACATGGGAAATATTATTCCCAATGAGTGACTCCCACACCCATGCTATCATCCAAATGAAATGAGCCAATCTAGTTAGCTCAAAAAGATCCTCAACCCCCGGTTCATGCAATGTGTTGGGGCTGCATGGAGAGATTGGATCCTCCCAACCAAGTGGTTTCTCTCCCCATTTATGATAAGTATGTGGCTGCTGCTGATCTTGGGTTGAAATTTCATGACCTCAAAGAGTGGCCCAAGCTACCCCATCAAACAAATAAACCATGAAGTGCCTCCTCCAAAAACTCAAGTTCTCCAAATGGCTTCTCCCACACGAAGAAGAGAGATGTAATTTGACAATCATGGGTTGCCCATTGCTCCTTTGGAAACATGCATCATGCAAATTAGGGAGAATCATACCCCCAATGGGCATCTTCAAATCATATCCCACTCTCCAAATGAAGCTTCCCATGGAATCAGCAATATATGGAAGCAAAAACCAATAGAAACAAGTTGTCATATGACAACTGGAAAGTGGATCAAGGTCCCACACAAGGAACCAGCGCAATGCATCTTTTGCCTGCATCAAATCAAACAAGAACAAGTTCTTTTCTAGCCACTTTTTTTTCTTCCACAATCATTTTACAAGATATAAACATGAAAGTACAAAAGGGTGTCAATGGTGCACACCAAAAATCATGTGGCTTCCCCCAAAAACCACCAATGAGATAGCCAATATCAATGCTACAAATGGCTTCAAGTACATCATTATACAATATGCAAGAAGGAATAATATTCCTTGGTACAATATGCTGCTCATAAAAATACAAGAAGTACAAAACATAAGGTGAAATTGTACATTCTCCATTATGTACTTGAGGTCTTGATCTGAAATGGCTCAACTGGAAATTCTCCCTTACTCCTAATGAGTAGGAAGGTGGCTGTGAAATCTTCTCTATCACCATCCGAGCTATGAATCTATCCATATGCTGAAATATGTCATGCTGAATGCCCTCCCAAATGAACTCCTCTGCCGAGGAAAGATATGCATCAAAATGCAGGGAGAAGAAGTCCTCATGTGTTGCATGTAGAAGCTTCTCCTTGAGCTTAGAAGCTCTAGTCAAGAAGACTCTGCCATAAGAGTAGATGACCATATCATCCACCATATATCTGTCATCTCCACCCGGGGCATGAAGAATCATGCATGCACCAAGATCCTTGGAGTACTCTACCAAAAGTTGAGACTCCCAGTATGGATCAATTCCCCCAAGAGACAACGCTGGTGATCTGGCATGTGAAACTCTTTTCATGCTGCTGCTTGCTACTTTGACATCCCCCATGCCAAAGTCTAAAACTCTTAACCTCTCCAAAGTCTAAGAGTTGTGAACCAAATGGCAAGATTTCTCTTACCAACTCCAATTCTGGTGGCCTCCCCGGTGGAATGCCTCCATGTAGTGAGACATCCATGGCAAGAGAAGACTGTTCATATGGTTGTGAAACCTTGTGCTTGACCTCACAACGCAAACCAGTCTCCCTCCCCCTTACACCATCTCTCTGAAATAGATAGGGGTGTGTGCTCCTCATCAAGTGATGATGTCCTTCCTCCCTACCTTCTCCTCCCATCAATATCATCTCACAATCATGCTGCTCATTGATTTTACTTTGCCTCCCATATGTGAGATCCTGGGGAACTTCTTGCAATGACACAATAAATCCTCCTGTTGGAGCATGTGCTCCTCCTCCCTCTACTTGAGGCACTAGATGTGCTCTAGATGTGACAACGTTGTAGCCACCATCCTTTTCTTCATCTTCAATATGAATAGGAGGTAACTGCTCAATAAGAGGTTCCTTCTTTGCAAAAGGACCCTTCATGCCCTCTTGTACAAGGTTATGAAATAAATATCTTGCCTCTAGCAAGGTATCATGCAAGACATGATCTCCTCCAATAGGTTTCTGAAGTGGGTTTGAGTTTGCAGGTCCTCCCAACTTATGCAAAAGTTTCATTGGTTTGATTGTCTCATGTTTTGTATCAAATATTTCTACCAATCTTTTAGTGAACTTTGAAAAAGAAGAAGTATTAAATTTTTTCAATGAAAATGAATCAAACATCCACCAAGCATAGGCCTTACCTTCAAAGTGCAGCATTGCAACTTTGATGGCTTCTTCTTCAGAAACTGGGTGCTGCTGCAGATAAGTACACAACTCCTCCACCCAAGCTTTGGCTGAGAAAGTTGGGGATCCATCAAAGGTAGATAGAGAAAATATATCCATGTTATGCAGCTAGCTCCTCTCCACCTTGATCTTGCAAAATTCTTTGAAAGTATTATGATCTCTAAACTTCTCAGTTTGAGACTCATACTCTTGCAGAAAATTACTAAGAGTTCCCTTCTCCGGCATTTCCTCTTCTTTCATCTCTCTCGTAGAAAACAAGGGCATTTGACTGCACTGTGCATAATAGGGTGTAGCTGCATGCTCACACCTATCATGTACCAATCTAGATCTGGCTCTAGATCCAAACTCCTCGGGAGATTCCATCTCTCCTTTCATCTTCTTAAGATTTTCATTAATGCACTGCATAGATTTTGGAAGAAGCTTTGTATGCCTATCTTCCCTTTTTCCTCCACATAATGGAGTCTTATTTCTATTCATCTCTCCTTCTTTGGATAGCTGCATGGCTGAGTTCGACAGGTTGAGCCAAGATTGAAGCTTTGATACCATTGTAATATCCCAAAACAGAGATTTTCTACACTATTGGGAATATCTTAAGATATTCCAAATGTGGAGATATATCAGATAGACTCATATGATGTGTTAAAAAACAAATAGCCTTCAAATGAGTGAAACAATAGCAAAAGAAGAATGTCTACACATTCTCAAGTGGGGAAAATGCAGAAATTAGACCCTGAAAACATTATTCCCGAAGATATGCATTTTTACTGGGTGAAATAACGCTGGTTTCCCTTAGAATATGATGTTAGTCCCTCAGATACAAAAGGGCATCAGAAAGACATCCCTTTTGATACGTTAAACAGACCTCCCGACTACCTAACAGCTTAAAAATGGCCAAATCCCATGACTTGAGTTATGCAGAAAAATACTGAGGCATGTACAACATTATTTTATGAGGGTTCTATAGTATAATGATGAAATAACATGGATCTAGAGTTACATGGAATAATATGCCAAGAAAACAGAGATCTAGCCTTCTTATTATATTATAAAGTTAACCCGTCAAGGGTTTCTTGAGACACATGTAAAAGGAAGAGAAGATCTGATTTATTCAGCTTAGAAACTACATTATTACTACAACATTACAGAAATATAGCTGAATAATACAAAAGAGGGATGAGAATCCCTTCCTCTAGCTTTCCAGGAGAAGGGTTGGCCCTTTCCCTAGAAAACTAGCTCAGAAACAAGGGTCTTAACCCTGCTGCAAAAAATCTGTGCAAAATGACGCAGTTCCTACAAGGGACTGCGCTGTAGGAGATGAGAACCACTTTGGCATACTACTAATATATGAAATATGCTCGGAAATATTCCTAGCTAATTTCTCAAGAGAAGGAAGGCACCCTCTACTGAGAAACAACCTCGAAAGTGGTGTAAGAATCCTCCACTGCAACACCCTGCAACTCAGCAATATCCTGCTACAAAAATAATGCTGGGGCTGAAGAATTATGCTTGGCCTTAAGCCTGGATGTGGAGAAATACAAGACAAGCTCTCCCAAAAGGCCTCTTAAGGGAAGAGGTGGGATTCCCGCTCGGGAACACCCAGAGCTACCCTGCTAAACAATAAGAGGAGCCAATCTAAACAGACCAGATCAAAAGATCGAAATACAAGAGCATCCATAAAAAAGGCCTCCATCCTCTCCATATATAGCAAGTGAACCTCTCCTGATTGGGTCCCATCCACATGTGCCATCAAGCTCATGCAAATTGTCCTCCACCAAAACTGCACTGTCCATCAAGGTGGTTCAATGTATCTAGACAACTTGTTGACTTGGTCAAAGTTGACTGAATCAACATGTCCCCATATTTGTTCACACCCAAGGGTGCTCAAATAAGCTACTTATTCTTACTCCTTTCACATTATGAGTGTTATTGATCCTTCTAAAGAGGTTAATGGGCCTCCCTACCCATTTATTCACCTACCTAGTGATGAAACAACTCTAATATTCCATTTAGCTTGAAGGCTAAAAATTTGGAATATTACACCATTCAAAGGACATAAAGAAATTGTAAAAGAGGGCTTTGAGGCTCCTAGGATGGCAAAGCCCAAGGAGACTCAGATTCCTATGGAATAAACCAAGATTTAGAAGCTAAAAATGGCACCAAACTTCATTATTTGGATCAATCCAAGTACATCCATGCTAGAAATGAAAGTGGAGCTGCAAAAAACAAGTTTTAACCACAATAAGACTAAGAAATATATGCCCCTATAGGCCAATTCGAATTGGTGCTTATACAAAATGATGGGGAAACATTCTCCTTTAAAGGAGGAAGCTTTCCCTTACAAAATCCCTCAAATAGTGGATCTGGTTCCCAACACTAGGAATATGCATTAAATGACAAGGAACACATTCCTAGATTTTCTCAATCATTGGAGCTCCAAAATTTCTCAATAATTTCATGATATTTTGTTCATTTATTCTCCAATATTGATCCTCTTGTAGTAGGGAGAAAGTCCCTAGATTATCTCCTCCTCAAAATCTTCATAATTTGCCCAATATTCTCACAATATTCTTCAAAAACAAATAATATTAGGCATAAATATGCAAGTATCTTAAACCTTCCTAAGAACATATTAAAGTTAAAAAAACATTATTAAATGTAGAAGGAGAGATTTAATATATCCTTTTTGTGCCCAAGAAAGGCTAGATGAGCCTTAATCTGTGTCTAATTTAGAGGCCTATCATACCCCCCTACTGAAACTGTTGCTCATCCTCTTAGCAACCTATCATATCTTCTTGCCCTGATGTTCTTTTTTTATGCCTCAGATGACTTTTATGATGTGCCATACTATTGTGGATGTAGCTTCCCCTGTCGGATAAGACTTGTGTTTATATTAATTTACCATCATTCCTTTGATTTTCCCTCTTGGTTTTAGTATTTCAGAAGTATCTATTGATTCTCCTCTTCTGATGACTTCAATAAACTTTTATCAATGTGGAACAAAGAGTTTCTCTTTTTTGCTACATGAATGAGAGTGTTTATGGAAACAAAGGTAGAATACATGTTTTTTTTATGATGCTGAGGAGAAGGGATAATTCAACATGCAACCTAAGACACTTTATCCTTAATAACAAAAATTCATTGATCTTTCTTACCAAGATTTAGATGTGTGGCAGCAACATAGTATGATTTTGAGAATTGAGAGTGTTTTAAGGGTTTTCATGCCAAGTATTGGTTGGGAAAATTTGTACTTACACTTTCCCTCATGATTCTTTCATCCTTCATATGATTTGAAGGTAATTATGTCCACTACCAAGCTTCCTGTAGCAACTTGTAACTTTCCCGTAGCACTTTTTCAGACCCTGTAGGTTCCTATGCATTGGAGGATGTTGTAGCAAAATGAGTTTTTGATAGTCTTGTTTCAAGGTTGAGGAAATAAAAATTACAACATGCACCCTTTCCCTATTCAACACACCATATCCTTAAGCACTCACTTAACCAATCCACATTAGAGGATATTTCAGCCTAAAAGTGGCCTCCTAAGGAAAAATAATAAAATAATAGTTAAATTAATAAAATAAGAGATACGAATTTTGGAGGGAAAAGAAGAAAACTACTTTTTTACTTGTATTTTTGGCTTATCTACTTATAGGTTTACTCAAATTTCAATTGTAGACAATCGTTGGATGCAAAATTAAATTACACATCCAACGAGTGGCCATTATGCATACTTTTGAGAAGACATACATTGATAAAAATTGAATATACATTAAAAAACATGTTCAACACATTTTTAAAATTTATCTTGAATTTTTATCAATGTCGATCTTCTCAAAAGTATGCATAATGGGTACTCGTTGGATGTGGAATTTAATTCCATATCCAACGAGTGTATGCACTTGAAATTTGAGTAAACCTATAAGGAGATAAGTCAAAATACAATTAAAAAAAGTAGTTTTTTCTTCTTTTCCCTCCAAAATATTTACATGTAATTCTTTTTAAATTTAAATGCTTTTGATTGGTTTACATATTTTGACATGGAAATTACGTGAAAATTTCATGGGTACTTTTCGGCTGAAATTTCCTTTAATGATTGTTTTCTCTTACTAGAGAGACCAAATTGTAAATTTTGAGGGTATTTTTTCATGATGTTTGAGGTGTTTTCGAAATCCTTATGCCAAAATTTGGAGAGAAGGAATTTTTACATACTTTACCTTTGAATATTTCCTTACTTATCAAGGATCTATTGTTTATTCTGGGTGAAATTTTCCTTCCTGTAGCATGCTATTAGCCGCTTGTAGCAAATTTGTTCTTCCTATAGCAAATATTTTGTTCCTGTAGAAACTCTATTTTGCCTGTAGCAACCAACCTGAATCCTGTAGAAGCTATTCCTTGCATTCTAAGAGGTGGTGGGTCCACCTTTTTATTTTTTTATTTTTATTTTTCTATTATTTTTCTTTTTAAAAAATTTCTCTCTTTTTTTCATTACATGCAAAATAAACTCAAAGTGCATTGAGTTAACTGAGTTGGCCCTCACTTACCCTTTCACACTCCTTGTCCTCCAACCCAATTTCTCTATTCCTCTTCGCTTTTGTCTTGTTCCTCTCCCACACATGTGGGCGTGTTGTTGGAAAGGTGAAGTTATTTGCTAGATAAGACTGAGGTTGTTCTGCTACTAATTCTAGCTATAAAAAAAATCTCCTTCTCACAATTTTAATATTTTCTTAAGCTAGAATAGATTCGAAGGGTGAAGTTAGAGAGTTTCATACCTATTCGTTACTACAAGAGTCTTTCTTCATAGGTTTATTTCTCATGTTTTGATCCTTTGATGGTTTCATGTTGCTTCTGAACAAAGGTAATCGATGATCTGTTGGCTTCTTGAGGTGTCATTTCCTTAAGCTCATAGCTCTATGTATTTTCTTTACTCTGATTTTTTTCTCTTGAAATGTGCTTGACTGATTGAAGAAATTATTGTAGGTCTTGTTGATGGTGGATCGAGTTTCTGTTGTTGGAGATGATTAGTGACCTTTTTGTAGCCTTGCATAAGTTTTGTAGCTTCCCAAGATCAAGTACATTACCCTTCAGTGCTTCATGATGCCCAATTCTTCATTTTGGTGCTTCCAAGTGCTTTTGATTGTGGTTCTGGAGGGCTTGTGTAGACTGATACAAGATTGTGTGTCTTCCTGTAGCAGTCACATAGACCCTCCTAGGATCATTATTTCCTATAGGTGATACCTTTAAAAATATTGATAATTCATGAGTAATCTGTTGACAATGATCAAAGACCTTTTTTTGTGGCGGAAGGGATGGAAGAATGGGTGAAAATGGGTTATTTTCATGGACATTGGTGAAAATGAGAGTGGAGAAGAGGACAAGTAGTGTGGAAAATGAATGATGAGGATATGGTGGAACTCTCTCAATATTTCCTCAAGGATACAAGACATTTTAGCCTCTTTCTCCAATCGGATCTGCTTCCTGTAGCATTTCAGGACAACCCCTTTGTAGTATAATTGTTTTATCCATATCTCTCAAATGGTAGAATATATAGAATTGAAATATTTGGTGCATGTTACCATCATCCTTATGAACCTCCCCATAAAAAATATCAGCCAATGGATGCACGAATCGCGATAAAAATAAAAATTGGTTGTAGGTGATGGAGGCTGATTTATCAAAAAGTGTGCACCCGAATTTTCTGAAATTTCCTGAGCATGTTACCATCATCCATATGCATATCCCCATGAAACATATTAACCAATTGATGCATGATTTTCAATATATAATACAAAAAATTTTATGCTCTGTGTATTTAGGACTTCCTGTAGCAAAAACATAAATTCCTATATAATTTTACGACAATGAGGAAAATGAATGAGAAAAGCTTGGAAATGATAGGTGGATGTTGGAAATGGATGAGGGTGATGGATTAGCATGACCTTGGTCCTTTTGGAGCATCTAAGAAAAGGAGGAGAAAGTCCAAGTTTGAATTCCTTTGACTATATTTTTGACAAACTTGTTTTTCTGGTGCCACTTGTTTTTGTTGCTTGCAAAAGTTGGAGAGCGTCTGCATTCATTAGAGAGAGATACATGGAGAAAATAAAAATTTTTTCTTTTCATTTTTTCATTTTTTTTCTTTTTTCTTAGGCCTACTAGCTGCCTCATCGAGGTTTTCAACTAGTAGGTCTGCCTAGGTGCCTCAAAGGAGGTTTTAACCTAGGATCTTTTATTTTTATTTTCTTTTCTCTTTTCTCCCACCCAATCATTGACTCATGGAGGTTTTAAATTAGTGAGCCAATATTAGGCACCTCAAAAGAGATTTTCACCTGAGATTTTATTCTTTTATTTTTTTCTCTTTTTCCATTTTTTTTTCTATCCTACTCTACTTGAAAAAATAAAATCTCTTTCAAGTATAGGAATACTTCCAATGGAGCCATGTGCACATCAAGATGACATCTATAATCATGTGTAGGCTTGAAATATATTCTTTGATATGTACCTAAACATGATATACCAATTGCTTTGACTAAAATGATTTCAGGTACTGTTGAAGGAGAGTGTATCACTGCAACTTAATGATTGTTTGGAATCATATTTCAATATTGTTGTGATGCCCCTGGTCCACTTGCACATTTGGATATCTTTTTGTGTCCTATTCTAAAATGAAATTCAAATATTTCTCTTTTTTTTTATTTTTTCCTTGAACACATGGAGAATCTGGTGGTAAGGATGAGGGAAATTTCTTAATATATGATTTTGATGTCTATTCTTCGTCAAGTGCAACCCATGATTATTTGGTATTCTTATCTGAATATTATTTTTCTAAATGTTGTCCTTCAATAACATCAAGAGAATCTCTTTTTTGCAATACTCTTCCTGAGCTAAGATGAATACCATTTAGATCAAGATGATATGTTAGGAAGTGTTGTACATCAACATTGTAATGGGACGAACTACTTCCTTGTGTGTGTTTGGAAATGGTGGTACAAGTAGTTGAGTGGAGTGGATCATTTAGATGGATGTGTTTTGGGTTGTGGTCATGGTGAAGGTGGATGGTAGGGATAACATGGAGTTGGGTATGGAGGATATTGAGGAAAATATTGAGGATATTTTGGATTTATTGCATAAGGTTCTTTCCAAACTTGTTGCCAAGATTGGTTTTGTGGTTGAGATGGCCAATGTTGCCAAGGAAAGAGTGTGTTCCAATTACTTTGAGATGGATGTAAATAAGCTTGAAATTGTGAAGTAGGTCCTTGCATCATATCAAGTTGAATATGATGCCATGGTATTCTTGGAGCTACATAACATAGCTTCTTTGGTGTTTGAATTTCTCCATTTTTCTTTTGGTAAACTTCCTTCAACCTCAGTAATGATGGAAAATATTTTATAACATGTGATTTTGCATGGACAACACAAATATAAACACCTTATTTTTTCTCATTTCACATTCTTAACATTTCTACTTGTTCACTTAGATTGCTAAGAATATATATTTTAAAGTTATCAAAAAAATTTCCAAGTTCAGCTTGACTTACCAATATTGATGCTCATTTACTTACTCTTGCCCTTCCTCTTGATATGCACTTTCATGTTTCACAAATTTCTTCAAAGGATAATTGGTATGCATCTCCTCTACTCATGAGATCAAGGAGATCAATCCAATCATCCCTAATTATTCTAAGTAGGAGGTTTTTTAGTGTGTCAGATCCTAAATGATTTAATTTTTCCTTCTTAACATTATACATGAATCTCTCTATTATATCCTCAAGGATATCATCTTATTTTTTATTCATTCTAAATATTTCTTCCTTAATATCACGGTCTTTATATTTTTCTAGAAATATCTTGTGCATATCGTTCCATGACCTTATTGAATTAGTCCCTAAACTCATGAACCATTTAAGATCTCTATCCTATAATGTTGCCAGAAACAATATCAATTTTTGAGTTTTTTGTAAGTAACCATAAGATCTACAAAGTATTTAAAATTCAAAGAGAGAAGTTTCCAGAACCTCTAACCTCATACCATGGAATTTGGGAAGGAAATATGGAGGGATGTTCTTCATATGCACATTGACATCAATATTTTAATGGGAAATCAAAGAGGATCTTCTTCATTGTCATCATCTCCATCCATTTCTTATACCTTCTCTTCCACCTCTTCTTCTTCTACCAAAAAAAGTGGATAGTGACGTGGTTCTTACTGCACCATGTGATCAAATGGCGGGCGGGGGGGGGGGGGGGGGGCGTGTGTGTGGTGTTGGAGAATTATTTTTAAATTTTTTTTTTGAATAAGAATGATAATGAAAATCCTTTTTTTTTTTGCAGAAAGAAAAGAAATGAATCAACTAGGGAAGAAAACAATGCATACTTTGACACCTCCCCGAAAATAACGCCAAAAAATGATGAGCCTCAGTATTGCAACAAGAATGTTGCAACTCCCAAGGCTACCAACTTTAATTATCAACCCGGGTTTCGGAAAAACTTAAGAGGTGTCAACACTATATGTGCAACATACAATGTGTCCTTATTTAGTTGATCTGATGTAATGGAGTGAATGCTATGAAATCAAATATTAAACTAATTGCAAAAATGGAAATGTTACTTTGAAAAGAAATTAGTCAACAATTTGTGATTGAAATACGAATATCACGAATTCAAATAAATAAGCCTAATATAATTTGTCAAAAATGCATGTCCTAAGTGGTGTTTATTCTTCCTTTATCATTGAATTAGTTCCTAGGGGTCATGATTCAAGCCTAAGATAAAAAGCCAAGCCTTGGGAGCAACTCTGGTTAAGTTTACACGTGTTATAGGAGTGCTATAGGAAGTTGCTATAGAAAGTCTCGCTTTTTCTACAAGAAGAGATAACTCACCGAATGACCAAGTAAACTAAATGAAAATTTAATGGGAAATTTTTTTTCATTAATTAATATGTCTTAGGTCTCCATTCCAAGTGGAATCACTCCAAAACACCCTTGTGAACACATGCTAAAAAATAACAGAATATTACTAGTCTAAAAACTGAAAATTCAAGAACTAGTGAGCTATTTAATATATCAAATGCCTAACCTAATCAATTGAAAATGAAATGGGGTGAATTTTTTTATTAACTTGAATGTTTTTATGAACTAATCCAAGTGGAATAAACTCTAATGAAGCTTATGAACACGTTCTAAAAAATATAAGAAAATTGTTACTATTTTGCTAAAAGGGACTTCCATAAATCCTAGATTCATGAACTAGTAACACAATCCAAGTAGCTCAATGATGAATATGAATTTTAAAAGTTGTTATAAGGATGAATAATGCTTGTGAATCTATAAAAGACCTGAAAAAAAATCACTTCAACCATTTAACCAATATAACCTACATCAAAAGAAGCATGAACAGTAAATTCATAAACAAGATATACAAGTGAAAAAGACATTCAAAGAAAATAAATAAATTGTGAAAGAGGGATTCGAGGCTCCTGGGATGGCCAGTACCAAGGAGATTCAGACTCCTGTGGAAGAAACTAAGCTTTAGAAGCTAAAAATGGCACCAAACTTCATTATTTGAATCAATCCAAGTACATCCCCACTAGAAATGAAAGTGGAGCTGCAAAAAACAAGTTTTATCCATAATAAGACTAAGAAATACATGCCCCTAGAGGCCACTTCGAATTGGTATTTATACAAAATGATAAGAAATAATTTTCCTTGAAAGGAGGAAGCTTCCCCCTCCAAAATCCCTCAAATAGTGGATATGGTTCCCAACACTATGAATCTGCATTAAATGGCAGGGAACACATTTCCATATTTTCTCAATCATTGGAGATCTAGAATTTCTCAACAATTTCATTATTATTTTTTATTTATTCTTCAATCATGATCCTCCTGTAGTAGGGAGAAAGTCCCTAGATTATCTCCTCCTCCAAATATTCATATTCTGCCCATTATTCTCACAATATTCTTCAAAAATAAATAAATATGAAAGTATCACTAAACCTTCCTAAGAACATATTAAAGCTAAAAAAAAATTATTAAGTGTAGAAGGAGAGATTTAATATTGCCTTTATGTGCCCAATAAGGTTAGATGGGCCTTAATTTGTGTCTAATTTAGAGGTCCATCATTATGCACTATCTCTATTTTTCTCACTACTTCCTAGACAAGCCTAGACCCATAATTAACCAAATTTTGGTTTTCCGAAATCCCTATTTTCTTGTGTTGTTTCATTGAGAATTATCCCTCTATTAATTAGGGAAATCCCCATCCAATATTGCACAATACATAATAAGCCTTCCTCTGAATGCATGCACCACCTATACAATTTGGATGATTATACAACGGATAGTACATTGCCCTTGAACTCCAATATCAATAGGGTAACTCTTAGTTCACACATGCATGAGTTATTTATGGCTGATTTATCAATTATCAGGTTTATCACTGAGTGTGGTTCAAGTTCCACTTCCACACTTTGACCTTCCACTAGTTCCTCCAATAGTTGGAACTAGTTAAATTGACTTTAACTTAGATAAAATGAATTAATTAATTAAAACTCAAAATAAACTCAACTAGGGCTCCTCAAAAGTAGGAAACACTCTACATGAGTCAATTTAGACCCTCAACTTGAATTAACTGAAACAACTAAGTCAAACTAACTTAGTTAACTCGTACACGTTTTCATGAGCTGTGGAATTAAAATTTTCTTCTAATTTAATTCAAGGGAAAATTAAATTAGAATTTTTCTTGGTGCCATTTTCTACAACGTCTAGACCACTACCCATAGTTGCTTGTAACTTTCTAGAAACCTAAACAAGATGATGACAAAGCCAACCAATCAAAAATCAAGCAAGAAATTGACCTAAGAATGCCTAATCCATGATAGACATTTCTTCAGACATGTGATAAACATATGAGCTACAGGTCATGAATGCATATCTAATCATAAACTTCTAAAATTCATCTCAGAATCACAAAGAAAGCTCTATTCCCTCTCTAACTATTTGAAACAACACTAGTTGGCCCATGCATTCATCAATCATTCAATAAATTATCAAAACATGTCAAGAGCCATAGACATAATACATCTTATAACCATCATATAAACATAATAGAAACCATGAAAAATCAACCATAAAATCACCATCATAGTCAATACAAATGATCATATATCACAATATGAAAATATCTTGTATTAACATATGAAAATTCCAACCAAGTTAGGGACTTCCATGTACCACCTGACCATAGATTTGGCTGAACCAAATCTCTCTTTCAACCAATCACCCTCATGCCATATTTCAAGCATGAATGTGGGATCATAAGGGTTAAAATAAAACAAAACCATCAAGGGCTTCAAAAGGCCAAACTACCTTAACCCTCAACCACAATTATTTCACTTATATGGTCAAAAAATTACTAACAACAACTAGACCAGTTTATACCCAAGTTGTCCAAGGCTCCAAGAACTAGTAAATCAACCCACAACCTCCAAGGAACTCAAGCTGTTACAGGGCTCCAAAGTGTTTTTACCAACCCTTAAGCTCCAGGGACTAGTAACTCAACCCACAACCTCTAACAAACCGAAGTTGTTTAAGGGTCCTGAAGCATTTTTTCCAACCCACAACCATAGGGAGCTTGGAAACCAATTAGAAAAACCAAGTGGGGAACCCACTATTCCATGGCTATCCAGGAATTGGAAAGGAAAGGATGAAACCATTGTCAGTCCAGGAAAACCTCCATGCAAATAACAACACATAACCAAGGAATCACATGCATATACCATGCATCCAAAAATCAACAAGGAGATCACATATGCAACCTGTTACCTACAAAGTAATCCAATTGTATTTTTTGATCCAATTGTCTCCTTGTGCTTCCTTTCTTGTACTTTGATTGCTTTATTCAAATCCAAATGTATACTAGAGTGCTCCAAGAGTGCTCTAACTTTGCAGGAGTATGAGAGTATGAGAGAATGGAATGAGAGAGAAAAAACTGAACTGAAAAAGGTTGTAATGACCAAAAGCTGTGAACTAATTCTGTGATGCATTTTTATCATTGATACCTCTATTTTATTCATTTTCCTTCATTTTTCTTCTAATTACCCTTGCATGCACATTTGCCTCTATTCATCTTTATTTTCTCCTATTTTCCTCTATTTATCATAATTAAATGCCAATTATTACCTCTTTGCCTTTGCCAATTTCCATAGCCATTAATAAAACACAAGTGATACCCACTATAATGTCTTCCCACCATTTATCTTGGAATACATGTTCCATGACCTTGGTCTTATTTTATTGACATGGAAAAATAACCACGGGTTGTTAAAAACCCACCCCCCTTGGGGGAATACCGTTCTCAGTGTTCAATGATGCTTATAACCAATAAATACATGTTTCCCATGGAGCTTTATAACACATCATAATGCAAGAGTTACATCATACCAAAATTATGAAACCATGAACACCATATTGCTTATTGGAGATTTATAACACAACTCATTGCAATATTACAATACACATATGCATATATAAATATAAATGAAAACACATAAAACAAACAAATATGCTCAAATAGAAAATAAGGAAGGATACAAGGATTGCATCTGATCAACCATCTCCCATTTAGCTTCATTGAGCCCAAAGTGCTTCCAATGCACTTTAACTTTCTCTATTGCTTGGTTCCAGAGCATGAGTTGTTTCTGTTGCAAAAATGCAGTATGGATAAAGCTAGAACACTCCCTCTAGTTCCACCTACAATATAGACCAATAAATCACATGATTAACATCCTGGACATATCTCTTAAGCAATGAAACATGGAAAACATCATTAACTTTCACTATTGGTTGTAGTGCAAGTTTGCAAGCCACTAGTATAATCCTCTCAAGGATCTCAAAAGGCCCACAATACCGAGGTGCCAACTTGGCACATGACCCAATCCTCATGTAGCTCCTCTTGGGCTTGATGCGCAAGTACACATTTTCCCGAATGTGAAACTCCTTGAATTATCTATATTGATATGCATAACTCTTCCTCTTGTCATGTTTTTCCTTCAAATTCATTTTTATAAGTTGCATCTCATACTCCATCTTGGCCAACATGTCGGGTCCAATCAAAAACCTATTCACAAAGAGTATTATGTTTCCTCCCACAAAGAGACTCAAATGACTCAACCTCAAAGATTCCTATAACTATTTTTTATATTCAAACTCTACCAGTGGAAGATACTCCTCCTACTTCCTTTTTTGATGCATGACACACATCCTTAACATGTCATAAAGAATCATGTTAACGCTCTTTGTTTGTCCATCTATCTATGGAGGATAAGTTGTACTGAAAGACAACTCTGTCCCCAATCTTGCTAACAACTTCTTCCAAAACTTGGAAGTGAATTTGGCATTTCTGTTTGATATTATCTTCTTGGGAACACCATGCAACCTCACTATCTCCCCGATGAAGATATGAGCTACCTCACTAGTTCAATTTGTAGACTTCATTGCAATTAAGTGATTTACCTTGCTCAACCTGTCAATCAAAAATATGATGGAATCATGTTGTCTAGATGTCCCCAACAAACCTGTAATGAAGTCCATGCAAATGACCTCCCATTTCCATTTTGCAATCATAATAGGTTGTAATAAATTAGTTGGGTGCTTACACTCATATTTTTAAAGCAAACTCATCTTTTACATGCTCACAGTCCAAACATCTCACAATAAACTCAACAACCTATTCCTTCAAGTTCAACCAATGATAGAACTTATTCACTGCTGTCAAAATATTATGGTATCCTGGGTGATCTGAATATGGCTTGACATGAAAATTCCCCAGGATAATATTTTTCAAACCACTATCATTTGGCACACAAATCATGTTGTTGAATATGACCAAACCACTTGCCATGAGGTGATACTCCTCATCTATTTTATCTTCACCTTTCTACTTCAACTATTAGTACCTGTCATAATGTTGCATTGCATGAAAGATCCACTACTACAAATCTGTCCCATATGAAATCACAACTGAAATGTGGTTCACCTGCACTCTTCTAATGAGAGCATATACAACCCTATTCTCCTTCCCCTTGATGTATTTGATCTCAAATTCAAACTCACTAAGGGTAGCCAACCATCTAGCTTTCCTGGCATTCAGATTGGGTTGGTCAAACAAGTACCTCAACTCACTATTATCACTCATTAGAACAAACCTCCTACCAACGAGATAATGTCTCCACATATTCAATGCATGAATGATAGCTTCTAACTCGAGATCATGAGTCACATAGTTATGCTCATGCACATTAAAATTCCTTAACTCATAGTATACCACCTGCCCTTCCTGCATTAGGACTCCACCTAGTCCTTGCTTGCATGCATTTGTACATACCACGAACTCCTTATTAGGATTTGAAATATTCAAGACTTGAGCATTTGTAAGAAAATTATGTTGGAAATAATGAGAGGGGGGGGTGAATCAATATTCCTTTAAACTAGAGCATTATTTAATCTTCAATTATTATCAATGTTTGTACAATGATAACAGTAAAGAAAAGGAACACAAATGCACACAGTTTTTAAGGCGGAAACCCACTCTTGGAAAAAACCCACCTAATGCTTTTCTAATAATTCTTTAATATTCAACTCCATTTGAAAATAAAGCTCCAACTTCCTAGAATCTAGAAAAAAATTCTTCTCCAGCTCCCATCGGATGGACGCTCCAATGCCCGAGATTCTTCAGTAGTCAATTGAACGGATGCCCCAACACCCAATGAGCTACAACTCACCCTAGCACCACCCTACCACCTTGTAGAAGAATAAAAGAAGAATGGACCCCTGTACCAGGGAAAATGGTCCACTTTACAATGATATAGAATGATGTAGAAGAGGAAGACACAGTAGACCATAACCCCAAATATGACATAACCACCTAATGATGATCCTAGACCTCCCAAAACTGCCTCTTCAACTCTTGGCAGATAGACACTGGTACAATTTTTACAATAATGTATTTACAATGACTTAGTACAATGATACCTTTACAGTGACTGTATGTAGTGGTGCCCACTTGAAGACTTCATGTGATGAAATTATTGCTGCTGTTTTGCATCTTGTTTTCTTCTCTTTTCATGCTACCCTTTTCTGCACCTTGCTTTTCTTTGCTGCCCTAGAAATTCTGGTCCTTTGCAACCCTTGAAAATACATGATCTAGATTTTTCTTGCCTTCCAGGAGCTTGGTATTGAATCTAGTGTATCTATGTTATTTCAAATCACCAATATGTGATTTTTGGTGCTGTAGTATTCCTCTAAGTCTTCTTTCCAATGCCATAGGTCTGACCCAATTTGGATTCTTCAAGGGAGAGTTATGCCCAATCTCTCACAATGCCCTAATTATGGACTGTTTTTGTAGAGCGAACTTGTACGACGTGCCACGTGTCACTTTTTCTTCATTCAGCTCGAAAATTGATAGAAAAAAAACCAAATTTCATGCACCATATGCCGCTTTTTACAGAATTCCAATCTGATACTCAGAGAGAGAGTTATGACGATTTTCCCAAGGTCACTTCTTTGAGATGAATTTCAGGAGCTTGCAAAAACACTAACTTCCACAGATCATATCTCTGAAAATATTGCGCACCTTGATCTAAAATTTTTAGAGGGGCTTCCTCAGGATTTTGGCTTCACCTCATAAAAATTGCAGCTTTTGAACCTTCGTAGAAAAATAGTTTGAGAAAAAATTCCACGATGACCTGTTTCCGATGGCGAAATCCCTTGCATAAGGAGGATATGAGGATCACGATTTATATAAATGCTTAGGTTGAGAGGGGCTTCAACAAGTGAACGTGGGAAGGATTTTAGGATCTTAAAAAATATTAATTATGACTTTTCAATGACCCATGCCACAACCCCATGGGGTTTTAGCCCACTAACTGGGGGTACAAACTTCAAACATGAATATCTCTCAAAATGTGAAGAATTACGTGGTGTGCCATATATCAACGGAAACATATCGACAAGTAGAAACCATAAAAAGCATTCTTGACCCAAAATATATTAATTTGGTAAGTCAAAATTCCCATGCAATATTTGGGTAGCCCTTGGTGCTGCTTGGGTTGACATCAATGACAACCACTAATCAACAAATTATTCAATTGCTCAAAAATAGTTGCACACTCAGTGCATTAAAACTTATTTATTTTTTCTACAATGATGTGATATGATAGCCAATATTTGAGAATTTCTTGACAAACCTACTGTAGTAACCCACTAGTCCTATGAATAATCTCACCTCATCCACATTCCTAGGAGTTCACCAGTCCATGATAACTTTAATATTTTCCGGGTCCACTCTTATCCCTTCCTTGGAAATAACATGTCCCAAGCAATGAAATTTAGTCTAAAAGAAATTACACTTGTTGAGCTTGGAATACAACTACTTGTCTCTCAACAATATCAATATTGCTGCTATATGCTCCTTTTTATCTTCCTCATTTGTAGAATATATCAATATATTATTAATAAAAACTATCACAAACTTGTCCAGATAAGGACACAACACACTATTCATCAAACACATGAAAGTAGTTGGAGCATTAGTAAGACCAAAAGGAACCACTAAGAACTCGTAATGCCCATACCTGGTACATAATGTAGTCTTATAGATATATTCTTCTTTAATGTGCACATGATGATATCCTAATCTCATATCAATCTTTGAGAACACTGCTGCTCCCTTCAACTTGTTATCACCCAAAATAATGAAGCATATTTTGACAAAGTTAAATAGGTTCATGTGTCAAAAGTAAGGTTGTAGGATTCATTTTTTATATTCTTGGTCAAGGGAAATATTAAATTTTTCTTGTTTAAGTCTACCGTATGGTCTTAACCCACTCATTTTTAAATCCCCTCATGTCACATCACTCATTATATTCTGAAAGATTTCAATTCCCAAGTTTTCTTTATCGAAAATGTCACTTTAGCCCAAAAACCATAGTTTCCTAGCAAAATACACTGAGAAAAGTCACTTTTTGCTATGAAATTGCTAATTGTTTCATAGCGAAAAAAACCGGATTTACACTAGATATGCTACGAAAGCGCGGTTTCCTATCTGTCTTATCAGATTAGCTATTAGGTGTCAGAATATCGTTGGGAAAGGGTAAGTTAGACGCCATTCGAGTCATGGAGGGATAAAATCAAAGTACATGGTCAGGTCTGAAGTCATCATCATCAGTTTTGGTATGTAGGAGTCATCATTAGGTCATGAGAAGACATCAAAACTTCAAAATATTTCCTAATTCAGTAATTTATCATTTCTCATTCCTTCTTGTGTGATATTGAGCTCTGGAGAGCTATTGCATTAAGCCAAAGTTGTGGCTGGCGTTTTCATAGGTTTACATTGAGCACTATCATGTGAGGCTATAAACTATCAAGTGAGGCTGCAAACTATCAATCGAGGCTACAAATCATCAAGCAAGGTTGTGAAGACATTAAAGTAACCATGGCAGAAAAAAGAAGGGCAAACAAGGGTGGCCAATGCCTGAGATATTAACCAGTAGATATGAATTTTATCAATGAAGACCAAATAGTAGTGAAAGTCTTCATAAGTTTAGGTTGCTTACAATTTTGTGAGAAATTACAAGGCTGCCATGCACAGGTTTCCAAAGAGTTTGCCTTGAATTTCAGTGGAACAACCACTAAAGTGGGAATGCTTAATCTGTCCATCACACCAGAGGTTATTGCAGTTTCCATAGGGATTCCAAGAGGACAGGAGAAGTGGTTCAAAGGTTTCAAGTTTAACATGGAGCAGTGTAAAGAATTTATGAAGCTTGAAAACAGTGAAATGGATCTCACCAATGCCATTCCAAGGAGCTGCATAAAGGACAACAAAACATTATGAAACTACTATAGCTTTTCTTATTTATTTTTGAACCTATTTTGGGAGCTTTCAAGAGGTGAAATTTTTATGGGAGATGTGTCGAAGGATGATGAAGACCATACCAAAGGAAACAAACAAAAAAATTGATGGTAAATGGCATTTTTGCAGTGCTACGAAAGTACGCTACGAAACTCTCTTACTTTTGTAGCGTACTGTGTGGGAGCCTTTTAAGCAGATTTTTGGGCATCTATGGACAACTGATTATTATATAAGTGTTAGAGGATCATGACAATAGTTATTCAAAACTTAAAGACCACGAAATGAAGACAAAATACCAGCCAAAGAATTCGTTGAAGATGAAGACCAGTTTGGCTAAAAAACATGGTTTTGTTTCCAGTTTTAGAGGAGGTCAATTAAGTGGTCATGTAGTGATGAGTCCCATCACCCCAATTCAAACATGTGAAGGCATATTTTTCAAAGATGTAATCTCTTTAGAAGATAAGGTTGTTAAATGTAATAATGAATAGTTTGAGTCCTATTAGGAAAAGGACTGTCAAATAGGATAACTGTCATTTTGTCATTAAATAGATGTTTTATGGTTATGTAAGGTGTCATTAGGAAAAAAATCGATGAATCTAGCCAAGAGGTAGATCATCTCATGATGTAATAAGCCTATTAAAGGGCATAGAGTCGAATTTGTCAAGGGTTGGAGATTTTTTGGCAAAACTACAACTTTATGTAATTTGATTGTTTCAGTAATACAGAGACTTGTTTCTTGACCAACCTGAGATTCTAATTGAGTTTTTAGTGCCTTCCTATCCTATCTATATATTTTATGTGTATCATTTGCAGTGGTTTTTATCTATAATAATCAAAATTCATTCATGTAATGCTCTGACTTCCTTTATAGAAAAATTGACTGTGTATTTTCATGTTTCATGTGTGTGAGTACTACTACTAAAAACTCTTACCTGCCTCAGCTTCCATGTCAAGTGAAATCACTACTGAATCACTGAAAGTGTTGACTCCATAAGCCTAACGTTTGCATACTGATACTATTTTCAACCTACACTCATTATAAGCAAGTTTTTTCCCAAGTAGAGTTAGTCATATAAATACATCTTTATGCAATATCATTAACCCTTTGAGAGAGCCCTCTCAGATTGAAGAGGCTAAGTTTCAATCAAAAGATTAGTTTGAAATAGTTACATGATATTTTCTGATTAGCATCTTATTAGGTGCAATTTTGTGATAACACAAATGATCAAACAAGTCATCATACCTCAACAACGAATACATGTTCTTGATATTAACCTTGTTCAATTGCTTGTAATAAATGCACGATATGAGAGTACCATCCTTCTTCTTTACAAACAACACTGGTGCACCCCAAGGTGACACACTTGGACTTATGTATCCTTTATCAAGTGTTTCCTTAAGTTGAAAATTTAGTTCCACCAACTCTATAGTGCTCAACTTGTAAGGTTCCTTTGATTCTAGTGATTTGCTTGACATCAAATCAACAGAGAAGTCCACTTCCCTATGAGGCAGTAACTCTGGAATATCTATAGGAAAAGCATCCTAAAATTGCTACAAAATAGGGTACCTATTCAATAATTCCTCATCCTCAACATCCTTCCCTTTGTTACTAGAAAAATGCACTAAAAACCATTTCATGTAGTTGCACTTTTATTGCATAAATGTGACCATTATCATTGATGTAGGCTTCTTCTTTCTCTGCAAAAGTCTTCTTTCCCCATCATTACCCAGGCACTTAATAGCCTTGTCATAAAATTCCACCTTGGTCCATGAATGTACAACCAATCCATGCTCAAAATAATATTGTATGATCCCAATGGAAGCACATTTAAATGTGCTAATGTAGGCACACCATTCAACTCAAATGAACAAGATCTCACCTAATGATGAACTCATTTCTTGGTCTGTGTATCCAACTACACCAACAAGGATTCTACATGCACTCATTTATTGAAGAAACACTTATCCACCAAGTCAAGACTGATATAACTATTGTTAGATCTAGAGTCAATAAAAATAAAAACAACTTGATCATGAAGCTTAGCTACCATCTCGATAATAGATTCCTGATGATCTTCCTTCCTATTACCCACTATTGCATAAATATGAGGAATACTATGACCAACGTATCCAACTATCTATGTCTCATGAGCACTATAAATATGAGGTCTTCCACCCTGAGGTTATGGATAGACTCTCCTTCGATGCTCTCCACCACAAGTCCAACACCTCAAAGGCTGCCTACCATCACCCTTGCCCTGCTCCTTAGGTTGAGACCCGTGTCCTCTATCAACTACATTGAACTTATTTTGTGGTGCTACATTCTCCTTGTTTCCCATATCTTGAAGTATTCCTTGCTTCTTAGCCCACTTTCCTTTCTTCTTCTTATTCCCTTTTCAATCATGCTTAGACTGTTCATAAAAATGCTTCAACTTTCTGATGGCTTCCTCTAATGATTGAGGTTCATAAAACTCAATCCTGCCTATGAATGCCACTGGTAATCCACTAATGAACCTTTGAATATTTTCTTTCTCATCCTTGAGGTAAGGCACATACCTCAATAGCTCTAGAAATATTCTAGTGTACTCATCATTGGTCATAGGACCCATTTCTAGCTCATAGAATTCCTTATCCCTGTCATGGTAGTATCTTTTAGATAGGTACTTCTTCTTGAAAAGTATCTCAAACTCATTCCATACCAACTCCTCTTCTCTAATGCCTCTGAAATTCTTCACATCTTCCCACTAGATGTCTACTTTTCATTTGAGACTAAAGGTAGTTATCTTGCATATCATGTTCTCAGAATACTCATGCAATTGAAATAACTTCTTCAACCCAATAAACCATGCTTTTGCATATTATGACTTATTCATCTATCCATCAAATGTAGGAAGCTTGGATTTCTTGAACTCCTCTATAAATTAATCCTTATCACTCCATCTATAAGGATGACAATGGTAATGATGATGATGTCTCAAAAATCTGGAACTAGAATATAATCTATGAGCACTACCCTTCCCATAAGGTGTATCCAAATATCTTCCACCTTTGATTGTGTCTTCTATGTCCAACCCGTGTCCTAATAAAGATGTGCTACCATATGCCCCATTAGTACTTTCATTTTTTCCGTTTGTTACAGGTCATTTTGTCGCATTCACTCAAAAGGCATGAAAACTAAATCAATCAACATCCTTACACACTTTGTAATTATCCCTTTGCAAATCCCTAAGCATCATCTGTAACATCCTCCTCCCACATTTACCCAAGTTAACCAGTCCATTGGGGTAAACATGTGAAGAGAGGCTACTATGATATGATTCAACTCCCCAAGTATAGTTAAGGAAGTGGAACAGTCCCAACACAAACAATATCACCTTACACACATGCTACATAACCTTTAGGAGGCAATCCACCCTTCCAGGTGACCAACCCATGAGAAAACTCAACCTTCAATAACCTAGAGCCCCAATCACTCTCTTGAAAATCCATCCAAGTGATAGAGAGCCCCAGTCACTCACATGAGCCTGCCTGAGTGTGACTGTATCCTTTTTCTGCTAGTGCTATGCCAATGACTACAAGATTAAGGCTATTTTCTAGGGATATGAGCTGGTCAATTCCCATAAACTCATGAAACTTACAAAACTCATAAAATATATGAAGACAATGTTTTTGATAACAAACTTGATCAAAGACCTGACTCGAACCATACTTTTCAAGACAAATAATTCTTCAAACATGTCACAAATATGCATTATACAGGTTATAACAACATATCTAAGCATAAATGTCTAATATTTGTCTAAGAATCACTAAGAAGCAGTGATGCATCATAACATTAGCTACATTATCATCTATTAGCTCATATATTCATTATTCATTCATTTACAAATCAAAATGTTGATGAGAGCCAGACATCATCACTATCATAAAACATGATCATAACCAACATATAACCAACAAAAATAATAAGGAATACACAAACCATAGAATCCACATATAAACTAGTACTTTTATTCATGAAATACCAAGAAGAAGGAACTTTTATTAATGAATGAAAAATCCAACGAGGTTTGGGGCTTGCACGAACCACCTAACCATAGATTTGCTGAACCAAATCTTTCTTTTAGCCAATCATTCCCGTGCCATATTCCAAGCATGAATGTGGGAATCAAAATCGACAAAATCATCCAAGGCTTCTTGAGGCTAAACTACCTCACCCTCATCAATAGAACCAAGCTTTACCGTAATCCCCACCAGATCACTAGGCCATCAACCAAAATGGATGGCATCGGATTTCTCCAGCTACACTGCAAGTAATTTTCCTGTCTCCTAGTCTCTAAGCTTTATCGTAATCCACGATGGATCACTAGGCCCTAAAAGAGACTCCAGTCTTTTGGATTTACCATAATCCACACTAGATCACTAGGCCATAACCGAGACTCCACCCTTTAGGATTTACTATACATCCCATCCCGAGATTCCTAGGCCTGATGGAGAACACCCACCTCTAGGCTTTACCATATATCCTGCCATTCATAGTTCAAGGATTCCTAGGCCCATTGAGGCAACATAAAATATTTCTTTATTGCAACCCATGGTTCGGTTCAGGGGTTACTATGCCATGTGTTATTTATTTCAGAGACCACCTCACTCAGTTTCAAATCCATTTGATAGTATAGCTCAACCAAAATCACAAGAACCCATCGCACCATGGATATCTAGAAATGGAAAGAATAGGCTGGAAAACACTGTCTCTCCTGAAAACACCCATGCCAATGACATCAAGAGAACCAAAAACACACATGCACAACCATGCATTCCAAAACGAGCAAGGAAACCACACAAGAAAATCAATACCTGCAAAGAATCCTACTATAGCCACTTGATCCTGCTCTTCCTTGCTTGATTCTTGCTTTCCTTTACCTTATTTTCTTTCTTGATTCAATGATAAAGTTCTCCAAGAAAAATCTAAGTGTCCAAGAGTGTGTGAGAGAGAGTGTTATGCAACCAACTCACAAAATATAAGAAAATATAGATCAACGACTTAAAAATTATACTCTTTCAAGGGGAACCTCCTTAAATTACATAAATGAACAATTCTTGAATGATTCAAATGAAAAAACCTTTGTTATATATATATGATTCTAAGGGGTCACAATATAATTGGAGACGAAATAACAATAATAAATTAAGGGAAAAACAATAACAATAGTGGGTTTCTGTGAGGCACAATAATAACAATATGGGGACTACATGGGCACACAAATAACAATAAGAGGGCTACAATAATAATAACAATAAGGGGATACATTAGTATTATAGGGACCTAACATGCCCCTCTCCTTCAAAGAAGGGTTTTCCTCAATGCTTGAGTAGTTATGGATGCTTATGTATAAAATTCCCATCCTCCCATGTGGAATATTTAGCGAGTAAGTTCTTCCACTTGATGAGATGCTTTGAAATTGATTGATTTCATAGCTGTCGAGTTCTTGTTTCCGTGACCGCTTCAGGTTCCAATATGATTTTTCATTTTTCAAGTTATTGAAATATTGTTTAAACTCAAAGTTTGTCACCTATAACCTTCTTTAAGCATGAAACATGGAAAAATGGGTACACTTTGGAAGATTAAGGAAGCTTCATTTTTTATTCCATAGCACCAATCTTTTGCAACACCTTGTAAGGACCATATTAATTTGGTGATAATTTATTATCCTTATTAGCTTGCTTGGGGGACATGTGTTTGTATGGCTGTAGCCATAAAAATACCCAATTGACTACATAAAAAATTCTTTCAATGCGATGTTGATTTTCCTTTTGTTTCATTCGATTCTATGCCAAAATGAGGTTATCATTTAAGAGTTGGAAATTTTTTGTTGATGAGCGATGTGATCTTCCACTACTTGAACATTAGAATTTTCTCTTAAATATGATGTGATGGATGGTGGATGATCCATAAAGTGCCATAAATGGGGTCATTTTTGCTGTAGTATGGAAGTAAGTGTTATACCACCATTCAGTCAGAGGTAACCACTTGACCCATTGTGCCTTTTTGTCAAATACAAAGCAATGAATATATCCTTCCAAAAATTTGTTCACTATCTCAGTTTTCCCATCGAATTGAGGATGATAAGATGAGCTATGAGATAATTGATTACCCAGACAAGAAAATAATTTCATCCAAAAATTTCCACTGAAAATGTGATCTCTGTCACTTACAATAATCTTTGGGTTTCCATGTAGATTTTGAATTGTTTCCATAAATGTAGTAGCAACTGTACTCGCTTTAAATGGATGAGATAATGCACAAAAGTGTGCATACTTTGTAAGTTTATCAACTACCACCATGATGACACTCTTTCCTTTGGAATTGGGTAAACCTGTGATAAAATCCATTGAAACCCCCTCCCAACGTCGGCTTGGAATGAATAAGGGTTGTAACAAAACCGAGGTCTTAATTGTCTCAACTTTATTTTGTTGGAAAACAAAACATTCTGCCCCAAACTTTTGAATATCAGATTTAAGGCCATCCCAAAAAAATTCCTTCATAACCCTGTTGTAAGTTTTTAAAAATCTTGAGTGCTCTCCTAAGGGAGAGGTGTGCAATTCTAAAAGAATATTTTATTTGAGTTCAGAATTCTTACAAAGGTATAAGCAATCTTTGTACCATAATGAATCCTTTTTCTAGCTAAATGTATCAAATGTACTGGGATCTTGCTGAAACTTTTGAATGAGTGCCCACACTTATTCATCATTATTCCATTGATCCCTTGCTTCAGTTATCCAATCTATTTAGATAATAGAAATGGCACAAAGCAATGCTTCCACATACTCATCCTTTCTTGAGAGTGCATTTGCAACAACATTTTTCTTCCATTTTTTGTAGATGATTTCAAATCAAAACCCAACATCTTTGTGAACCATTTTTGTTGCTATTTTGAATAAAATATTTGTTCTAAGAAGTATTTAAGACTATCATGATCTGTTTTTACCTTAAAGTTTCTTCCCAGAAGGTACGGTCATTGTTGGAGCGGGGTCCCATGAGACAAAATTTTTGATGTAATTTTGTATAAGTTTGTATGTGCATGCCGCACGATTGAGTCAAGGGGCTTTGAGGTGGGTCAAAGTCCCTAATTTTGATGTAAATGGGTTTAAGGGTAAACTATGGGCCTCAAACCATGGTTTGAGACCATAGTATTTGCACACGAAAATATTATAAATAGATAGATTGAGTCTAAGGAAAGTAGCTTAAGAATATTATTGATGTTTTGATAAGTTTATGCATCTGTAATACCTTATAAGGGTTTTTCTGGGTTCGGTTGAAAGGCTCTTACTAGCTGTGTGCGCAGAAGGGTTTTTTAAGGGAAATTCTGATTTGTATTGAAAGAATCTGAAGTAATAGAAAGGACAGATTTTGGCGAACTTCTTATGTTATTGATTTGAGTTATTTAATGTTTATGCTCTGTTGAGATCACATTGTTTTTCGTTGATTATTGTGCCAGGGATATCTGTTATGGTTATGCATGTTTATTGATGGTGGATAAATCTGGTTAAGTAATTACACATTGTTTATATCTGGATCTAGTTCTGTTATGTTTATCTCTGCTAAGGCGATCAACGACTCTATCTTATTCTGTTAAAGATTGTGCACACTCTGTGATTCTGTTGTAGTAAGTTGTGCGCCTCTGTTTATGGTTGATACAGGTCTGCATTCAGGTTACTTAGGACCACTTCATTATTTTCTCCCTTAGAGTGTGGAAACCTAGTTCAAGCACCCCCTATACTGCTTCGGGTGAGACTTTGATCTGCGCAAGAAGGTCATTGCCGAAAGGGCCAGTATTTGGAGGGTTTTTTGGTTTATCCATAAACTCTGAACTTGGTTCAGGACCCTTAAAGCCAACAAATGGTTTCGTTGTCGGGACCAGGATAATTTTGACGGAGATTTGATGTTGTGGCATCCTTCACGAAACGAATTACAAGATTGGCTAGATATAAATATCCTTGAATTCACACTCTAAGAGAATAGAAGTACTAAGTTGTCTGAGGAATAGTGGGTACAAAAATATATTTATATATAAGTGCATGAAATATTATTTTGTTTATTTATGCATGAGCTACATGAGTGGTTGTTGTGCTTAGCTGAATTCTATCACTGCATAAAATATGACACAGTCACTAAGTGTACTCTTGAATTGATCCAACAGGTAGAGAAGTTTGATAATAAGATCACCCACGCTGTTGATCATTGGATTGATCACCTCTTGGGAGGATTTGTGACCGAATTCACCATTGATCAATTTGTGTCATATTCTGAAGCAAAAAGATGGTTTTTAAAGGCCCTAGAGGTATGTTCCTGTGCTCATTGAAATTTTTGTTGAAAATGATATTATATGAATGGGTTTTCTGTGCGAACATACTGCTTGAATGCATCAAAGAGGTAGAACTACATGCAGTGGAAAATTTTACCGTGAAGATTCTAAAAAATTTATTTATAGCCCTCTGAAGCCTAGATCTGATAGTGAGGCTCAACCACAAACTAGTAGCTCAAGTGATTCTAAAGAAGAAAGTTCATCACACCAGAAACCTGAGTCTATTTCCAACCCCATATGCTCCACTTCTACACTCACATCACAAATCACCCACTCCACTACGCAATTCATCTCCACCACCACCTCCACATCCACCTCCCCCTGAAGTAGATATGGCTGCATCAATGAAGTTATCTAATTTCAGAGGCATTGGAAATGAGGACACTGATCACTTCTGGATTGTGACTAAGGCCATATGGAAGGCTCAGCAGGTTAACAATATTGATATTAGGAAGGTGTAGTTGGTTACTACTTTCCAAGATCATGCATTAGATTGGTACATCAGGTACACTCAAGAAAACCCTAATGCTACCTTGGAAAAAATAAAAGCATCCCTAAAAGAGCAATTTAAGAAACCTAAGTCATACGCGTAGCTGGTGACAAAAATGAAGGAGATTCGTCAGTAGGATAATGAATCTTTATGGGAGGACGATCAAAGGTTGAAGCGCACCATCAAAGATGATGGATTTGTTATTGATGATACTTGACATAAGGAATGGTTCATTGTTATGTTGCTCCCTGTTGTACTATACAACACCCCCCATTTACTCTCACTAAATGGTGACCCTTTAAAATAAATAGAAATTTATAAGCTTTTTTTATCTTAGCCTAAGTCTAAAACTTTATGAAATAAAGTTTTCTTTCCATTTTCGCTTTGATTTCTTACGGCTCATCGCAAATTGCATAACTTACAACTAAATAAGTCAAAAAATAATAAAGTGTTGTGAGTTGCGATATGCGCTACAACCTTTTTTTGAGTCATATAAAATTCCCATTACAAATGATTTAAACACTGTTTTAAAAAGAAATTGCAATCACGCCTTTTAAAAACAATCAACTTATGACAATTTGGTAAAGATTGCGATGGTTCAGACCCAATGAATTAATAAAAGCAACAATAATAAAACTCCGAAAATCCGATGAAACACATCAACATGATTCTTTAGCACACTTCGCATTTCGTAGCGAATAACCAAATATAAAGTTTATTACCATATGAAAATTGCAATCTACGATTTACGTAGATCGCATTTCACGAAATTCATCAATGAAAAAAACATAACTAATGATAACCGTTTAGAGTTGCAATATGCGATATTGATACTTATTACTTAAGTGCGTGAAATAATTCATATCTAATCAACCAAATATAATATATAATGTCTTAAATTGATAGAATAGACATATTACGTAAAGGTGTGTAAGAGATTTGATAGGAATAATTATGGGTGATTAACGACATTTAATGGGAGTAAGTTTCGAAAGATTGATATCTACTTCAAGTGCGTTTTGAATGATTGAGCACGGGATTTTTGATTATATTATTTTAACTCTATCCTTCTCTCCATTTATCTTAGATCCAAATTTTCTCTTTTCACTTGAATTTAGGAAACTGCCTAATGGAGTGAGGATAACTGGAATGACAAAGGAAGGCAAGGAAATTACCCAAACACCAGCTGTTGAAGACTCAGACATGTCTCCATTATTCTCATATATGACTTGCAACAAGGATTATGGGAGTTCCTCATGGGAGGAAATGTACCAACTCTTCAAGGATGAAAAAACAAGGGTAATAGTCAAAATTGCTACAACAGACGCGTCAGTTTCCTCAGACCCATCTTATTTCAACGTCGCATGCTCATTTCTTCACAAAGTAGAAAAGAGGCCAAATAGTCTCCTCTCACATGTATATTTAAGTGGGCAATCAACCACCTTAACATAGCAGATAGGAAATTTAAGAATTCAAAGTTGGATAATATTGGTTCATTCATGGCAGAATATTTGAGGACAATGTACCAATTACCCATGCCACAACAGAATTTTTAGGTCCCTATATTACTAGTATAGTCCCTTATTGTTGTTAGTGTAACCCCCTTATTGTTATTGTTGTACCCCCATAACCCCCATATTGTTATTATTGTGCCCTTACATTATTATTGTTAGGTCAGATAGGATTACATTGTGGCCCCATGAACTCCTATATATAGAAAGGAGGTTTGGTCATTTGAATCATCCAAGGATTGTTCATTTATGTAATGTATTGGAGGTTGCCCCCTTGAAGTGGCTGATTTATAAAGCATTGATACCACTTTTCTTCTATTTTTGGAGTTGGTTTCATAACATTTGGTATCAGAGCTTTGGATTCTAGGGTTTTGTTGCTCCAAACATGTCATTATGGAATTTTCGCTAAAAATTTGTTTCTACAAAGGTTCAGAAGATGAAATATTTACAGAGAAAAGCCAAAATCTTGAGGAACGTCATGGAAACATTTCAAACTTGGTTCACAATATTTTGGAGATATGATCTGTGGAAGGTAGGGATTTTTGTAGGCTCCTGAATTTAACCTAAAGAGTTCATCATGGCATTTTCGATATAGCGTTTTTTCTATGAGGGTTACGAAGCTGAAATTTTTATAGAATGAAGCGGAAATCAGGAGGAACGTCTTGAAGAAATTTCAGAGCTTGATTCACAATTTGGCATAGATAGGGTCTATGGAAGTTAGGGATTTTTCAGGGTCCCAAATTTCATATAAAAGAGGTGACTGTGGGAAAATATTCATAAATCTCTCTCTGAGCATTGGATTGGAATTATGTAAAAGGTGGCTGCAAGTACACGTACCGTATTTTCCTTTGTATCGATTTCAAAGCCAAAGAAGGAAACATTGAAACTTGGCATGCCATAGAATTTATTCTACTGAACGAAGCCATAATTAGGTAATTGTGGGAGATTGGGCATAACTTTGTCTTGAGGAATCCAAATCAGGTCAGATCTCTGGCATTTGAAAGAAAATTTAGAGGGCTACTACAGGGCCAAATTTTAGATATTGAAGATCTAAAATCACAGAGATAATTCAGTTTCAATATGGAGCTCCTCAAAATCAAGAAAAATGTGTGTATTTATAAGTCTTGTTTGAAAAATCAGTTTTATGTGATTCCAAAGGCCCATTGAGCATATATATCAGTATTGGGTTCTAAAATGCCTCCTAAAAAGTATTCAATGCCCATTAAGCCGTCATAGTACTCTACTATGACTCGTGAAGATGAAGAATTGCAACATGATCTATCAAAATTACAAGAGAAAGTGCACCAAATTTCGCTCTCGCAAAGAGAACCAAAAAATGAAATTGAAGTTTTGAAAAAAGGCATGGAAGCGAAGATGTATGATTTGAATAATAATATGGATGGTTTGAAGAAAGACGTGGAAGCTAATATGGATGGTTTGAAGAAAGACGTGGAAGCTAATATGGATGGCATGGAAGCTAAGATGGATGACATGGAAGAAAAAATGAAAGACAACATGGAAAACATGAAGAATGATCTAAAAGCAGACATGGAAGGTTTGACAAAGTTGATACAAGCAATGTTTCCTAATGGAGAAAATATATTAGAGGAAACTCATGATGAGAAAAAAATAAATGTTAATCATGATTTCATAAACTATAATGTTAGATGGAATAACCACAATATTCCAAAGATGGATAAGAGGAAGTTTGATGCAAGGATCCTGTAACATGGATACTATAGATAGAGCAATATTTTGATCTAAATAATGTGCAAAACACACAAAAGGTATGCATTGTAACTTTACATTTAGAAAAAAATACTGTTGTATGGCATCGATGGCTTTGCTCCTATAAAAAAATTGTCACTTGGTCAATTTTTACAGAGGAAATGATAGCACATTATGAGGATACAAAGAGAAACACCTTCTTTAGCCAATTGATAAATTTCAAACAAAAGGGTTCAGTGGGGGAGCACATTGAGGACTTTCAAAAATTGAATATAAGGGTAAATGATATTCCAGAGGAACACAAGATTGATGTCTTCATAGGGACTTTAAAGGATAACATCCAACATGAAGTTCGCGTTTGGGAATATGATTCATTGGAGAAGGCATTTAGATTGGGAGGAAAAATTGAATGTAAAATTATGGTGACAAGGAAGCCTACCACTCACATCTATAAAGATGGAAGTGTTTCTATTCCTAGACTTCCACAACCTGTCACAAGAAACATACTACAATAATTGGAAGAAAAAAGAGAAAAAGGGATTTGCTACAGTTGTGATAGAAAATACACTAAAGGTCATAAGTGTGCTGAGAAGAAATTATTTTACATAGATTGTGAAGAGGAGGGAGAAAATGAGCAAGAAAATTCAAAACAAGAGCATATACACCAGGAACCAACCCTATAAGAAGAAGAAATAAGTCCGACCATATCATGTAATGCATTGGCAGGAATTACCACTCCTCAAACTCTCAAGATAGAAGGACATATCAAGAAGAAAAAGGTAATAGTGTTGATTGATTCAGGTAGTACCGATAATTTTATTCATGTAAGGTAGCCAAGGAATTGAATTTTTTCCTATACCCAACACCAAAATGTCAAATGATGGTTTCAAATGAGGAACTATAAATTTCTCTGGAAAATGCCATAATATCAAGCTAGCCATGGGGAAATATGTATTGAATATTCCAATGCTTTCCATTTGAATGGGAGGTGTTGATGTTGTACTAGGAGTATAATGGTTACAATATTTGGGGATGGTAGCTTTTAATTTTCAAGAAATTTTCTTGAATTTTTTTCGGAAGGAAAGGAAATCGAATTACGAGGTATCGCAGGGAATCCAGGAAAGATAATAATGTCTAATGTCATGACAAAGATTCTGAAGAAAGAACAATGAGGTGTAATTGCATAATTATGCTCACTAGAAGTTCCAACATCAAAATCATCTATTTCTCCAGATCTCCAAAAAGTCTTGGACAACCGTTCCAAGGTTTTTGAAACTCCCAAAGGACTCCCACCTATTCGTGATAATGATTATGCTATTCATTTTATTCCAGGAAGTGTTCCTCCAAACATCAAGCCTTACAGATATCCTTATGTCCAAAAGAGCGAAATTGAACGTATGATTTCAAAAATGTTAGAGGCTGGTATAATTCAACCTAGTCAAAGTTCTTTCTTTGCTATAGTAGTATTGGTGGACAAGAAGGATGGATCATGGTGCATGTGTCCGGATTATAGGGAGCTCAATAAGCTCATTATTAAAGATAAATTTCCCATTCCTGCGATTGATGAATTATTGGATGAATTACATGGAGAAATTTATTTTACTAAGTGGGATCTTCGTTCAGGATATCATCAAATTAGAATGAATACTTGATATATTCCAAAAACAACATTTCAAACTCATGAGGGTCATTATGAATTTTTGGTCATGCCTTTTTGCCTTACCAATGCACCTTCTACATTTCAAGGGTTGATGAATTCCATTTTAAAACCCTTCCTTAGAAAATTTGTGCTAGTATTTTTTGATGATATACTAATCTACAACAGGTCTTGGAAGGATCATGTTCAAAATGTTGACAGGGTGCTCAAACTATTGGAGGAGAAACAATTATCTGCAAAAACATCCAAATTTTTCTTTGGAGTACAAGAGTTGGAATATCTCGGTCATATTATATCTCATGAGAGTGTTAAGGTAGACCCTAACAAAATTAAAGCCATTAAGGAATGGAAAGTCTCCAAAACCATACAGAAGTTGCACATATTTCTTGGGTTAACAGGGTATTATTGCAAGTTTGTTAAGAATTATGGGAGAATAACATCACCTCTAAGAACATTATTAAGGAAAGATGCATTTTATTGGACTCGAAGCAACTAAGGCCTTTGAACATCTTAAAGAGGCAATGTGACTAGCACCATTCTTAGCTACGCGAAACTTCACAAAAACCTTTATTGTGGAATGTGATGCCTTAGGAAATGGAATTGTTGTTGTTTTAATGCAAGAAGGAAGACCCATTGATTCTCGAAAAGTCATCCAATCAAAGGAAAGTATTTACAAAAGGCTATTTATGAGAAGGAAATGTTGGCAATACTACATGCACTAAAGAAATGGAGACCTTACCTAATGAGAAGACACTTCAAGTTAAAAACCGATCATGATGGTCTTAAACACCTTTTGGAACAAAGACTATATTCAGAAGAGCAGCAAAAATGGGTCACAAAGATGTTGGGTTATGACTTTGAAATCATCTACAAAAAAGGGAAGCTAAATGTTGTTGCATATGCACTCTCAAGAAAGGATGAAGAGGTGGAAGCATTGTTTTGTGCCATTTCTATTATCCAACCGGATTAGATATCCAGAGCAAGGGACGAATGGAAGAAGGATGAAGAAGTGTGGAAACTCATTCAAAAGTTGTAGCTATATCCTCGTACATTTGATACATTTAGTTGGAAAAATTATTCCTTATGGTACAAATATCGATTATATATTTGTAAGAATTCCCAACTAAAACAAAAAATTCTTTTGGAATTGCACACTTCTCCCTTAGGAGGACACTCTGGATTTTTAAAAACTTACCAAAGGGTGAAGAAATAATTTTTTTGGGATGGCCTTAAATCTAATATTCAAAATTTTGGGCAGAATGTTTGGTTTGCCAACAAAATAAAGTTGAGACAATTAAGACCCCGTGTCTTCTACAACCTTTATCCATTCCAAATCAATGTTGGGAGGATATTTCAATGGATTTTATCACAGGTTTACGTAAGTCCGAAGGAAAGAGTGTCATCATGGTGGTAGTTGATAGACTTACCAAGTATGCACACTTTTTTGCATTATCTCATCCATTTAAATAAAGTAAATTTGATACTACATTTATGGAAAACAATTCAAAAGCTACATGGAAACCCGAAGATTATTGTAAGTGACAGAGATCCCATTTTTACAGGAAATTTTTGGACAGAATTGTTTTCTTGTTTGGGTACTCAACTAGCTCATAGCTAATCTTATCATCCTCAATCAGATGGTCAAACTGAGATAGTGAATAAATGTTTGGAAGGATATCTTTGTTGTTTTGTATCAAATAAGCAAGCACAATGGGTCAAGTGGTTACCTCTCGCTGAATGGTGGTATAAGAATTCCTTCCATACTACAACAAAAATTACCCCATTTATGGCACTTTATGGATATCCTCCATCATCCATCACATATTCTTTAAGGGAATATTATAGGGTTCAAGCAGTGGAAGATCACTTGAGCATCAACAAGAAGTTCTCCAACTCTTAAAGGATAACCTAAATTTGGCACAAAATTGAATGAAACAATAGGCAGATAGACATCGCAGTGAGAGAAGTTTTAACATAGGAGATTGGGTTTTTTTATGGCTACAACCATATAAAAAAATGTCCCTCAAGCAAGCTAAGAAGGATAATAAATTATCACCAAAGTACTATGGCCCTTACAAGGTGTTGCAAAATATTGGTACTATGGTATACAAATTGGAGCTTCCTGCTTCTTCGCGAGTGCATCTAGTTTTCCATGTTTCATGCTTAAAGAAGGTTATTGGGGATAAAATTCCAGTTCAAACAATATTTTTAGAACTTGATGAGGAAGGAAAAACCATATTGGAACCCAAAGCAGTCACAGAAACAAGAACTCGATAGCTACAAAATTGATCAATTTTAGAGTATCTCATCATATGGAAGAACTTATCCACTGAAGATTCTATATGAGAGGATGAGAATTTTATACAAAATCACCCAAAGCTACTCAAGCATTGAGGACAAAACTGTTTTGAAGGAGAGGAGCATGTTATTTATATGGCATTGATATCTCTTTTCTTCTATTTTTGGAGCTGGTTTCATAACAAGAATTATGACAAAGATTTTTTCCAAAGCTTTACAAAGAAACATACAGACCCAATGAAAGTTATAAAGGGATGAAAGGATGACCAAGGCAAGATGAAATGGGAAAAACTCAGTATGTACCCGATAGCACAATTACCCTCCCCTTATTGCTATGATGTTGGAATGTTATGTAGATTATTTTCAAAGCTAGATAGTACTAGGTTTTCCGTAGACTGGGTCCTGTTAATTGATGCAATCGTCAATTCTTCAATTCTGAATTGGGAGAATATCTTGTCTGATAATTTGGCCAGAAATATTATGGATTATAGAAGTAAAAGAAGTTTTTCCTTTAGGGAAATACCCCCATTTTACACGAGTGCTTATGTCATGGACACAATTTGCTTTTGTTTAAGTTTTCCTATCATGGGATGGAAATGGACAACCCTAAACCCCAATCCAATCCATATTTACCACAAAGCCCTTTGGGAGTCCAATTTTCAATTACACTTTTATAAAATTTACAATGGAGTCATGTTACCTATGCATCAAATTACATTTAATGAGAAATCCCCTAGGATTTCCAAAGAGGCTAGCACAGACATTTTTCCCATTGCGAGGTGGTTTGTTGAAGAGAATTTCACCTATGTCAGAGTTTTCGGGAGTTATGCTTCTCCCCACGTCTTTCCCTATTATGTTCCTGATAATTTACTTTCTAGGGAAATTTCTTACCAACTTGTAGTAAGTGGTATTTCTAAGCAACTCAAAGATGCCAAGAAGGCCATTTGGACTAATTTCCCTTTGCAGTGCGGTACTTTTGCACTTTTTGATATTGGTCATACATTCAAGGAATTTTCAAATATTACTTTATTAAATTTGGCTGTAATGCTAAAGAGGCCATACGACCCTAATGATGTGATTAAGAATTTCACAACTGAGTTGAAATTGAAACCTTTTTTGAAAGAGATAGATATGTTTGATGATTTATTTCAAGGCATGGAGAAGTTCACAGATGTATTTAAAATTGCATTAAGTCAGCTCAATCAAAACGAATTTGAAGCTTTCCAAACAAATAGAAATAAGAGATTGGAAACAATTCCTTTGGATTTATTGTTTATTGAAGATGTCGACAGACCGACTCCAAGCATTTTCCTGGAAAATGAAGCCAAAGACATGCATGAAGATGAATCCCAGGAAAAATCTAATCATGAGTCAGGGCAATTAGAACATAATTCTCAAAATTAAAATCACTCTAATAATGAAGTCGAAAACAAGAATGAGAGCCCAAATAAAATAATTGACAAAGTAATCAAAGCGATTGAAATGCAAGCAAAAAAATGAATTAATGGAGCTGGATCATATTCCCAAGAAATTTAACATGTCTAGAATACATCGGATCAGGAAGAGAAGTCTTAGCCAAAATATTTGAATAATGAATGGGAAAGGTCTTCCAAGGCACTACAAACGCCACAACCAAATCCTAATACTGATCAATCTACTAGTTGTCAAATGCCAGAGCATTCTCAGAAATTGATGGAAATTGTAATTCCATTACAGTAAGTACCTAAATTTATTGATCAAGAGATCATTCCGGCCTACCCTAAAGAGTATATTGTTTTACAAATTGAAGAAATAACCTCACTAGATGTCTTGTATAGTCCTAGTCATAAGGCTATAGTTAAGAGAAGAAAAAGGAGAAGAATGGATGATACAATTTCAAATCTTACGAACGAATATGTTGACGTTCTATGGAAGGATCCTCTGGCTGATCCTAATGAACATTTAACTAAGCTATCACAGTTTGCAGGGGCATATGCTACTGCCACTATTGACAAGGCTACTGAAGTTCAATTGTTATTGAAGAAAAAAGAAGACAAAGTACAAGAGTTAGAGAGACTGTTAGAGAAACAAATCTTTAACTCTAGTAGGTAGATGGAATTGAAAATGTCTTAATTTCAAAAGGATTTTGAAAGATTAACTCTACAACATTAGGTGAAAATTATAGAGAAGGAAAAAAAACTTGAAGTAGAAATGAAAAAATTAAAAAGCCAGCCTCAAGTAGAGCAATTCATAAAAGAATCACTGGAAATGAATGAAAAGCTAAAGCAACAACAAGAAGTATCTTTTCGACAATCTTCAATCACCAACTCTTACTGTGATTCAAGTAAAATTCTGATCTAGCAAGTGGCCAACACGAGACTTGAGTGTGAGAAAATTGAAAAGAAGATTAATGAGTTCATTCAGTGGCAAGCATCTGACTCAAGAGATAAATTTGATCTACCTCAGATAGATAAATTTCACATGAAAATTTTATTTAAGGATTGAGAAGTACAACTAAGTTAAGCAGAAAAGGAAGCGACAAAAGCATCAAGGTTAACAAATGAAATTACTGAATCTGCTAATGAAAATTTGTTGAAAGCTGAGCTTATTAAAGAATCCACAACTGAAGTTCTCTCAGAACTCAAGTCATTATAAGCACAATGGAAACAAAGGATAGAGATGCAGGAAGAAATGATTAAAAAAGTAAATAAGTTTGATCAAGAAAATTATTGGAATTTTCTGATCAAACATTATCATTAGTGCATCACTCTTCAGTCATTAAATGATTCAACAAAGAATTCCTAGCCACCACTTTCGAATGCAATATCCAAAGGCCATATCAGATCATGAATTTCGTAGCCAGCATAGCTTAAACCTATGGTATATATTTGTTAGCTTCGAGATCAAATGTGCAAAGAGGATCAAAACACATAGTCATGTTGTTACTTCATTTTCCTAAATTGTAGTTTAAGTTTTCTTATTATGAGGATGGTTGTTTGAAACCTCCTCTATTTTTATGTAATATTCTATTTTAAACGTATTCTAGTTTTGTATTTAAAACCTTCTCATGCATTTAGAGAAGGGTCCAGAAAATGTTCAATTTTTTTTGCAAATAATGCACTTTTGTAAGTTTTTAAATGCTTTGATGGATTAATGGAATGAAATCTGTTATCTTTTGATATTTGAAGTTTTTAAACTAATTTTGCACTATTGTACTTTTTAAATTGCTTGAAAGTGAAGAGGAGCAAAAAATACTATCAGTTTATATGAGTAGGACTTCGTATATATGGTACTTCTACACGTTATATTAAGTTTTTTATTTCTATATTGACAATTATCTTTTTATCTGCATTATATATTTGAAATGCTATCATAAATGAATGTTAAATGCACTTCTGTAGTGATATTTATCTATGATTTGTTATTTGATATATAAACACATATAATGCGATATACATTTCGCAATTATTTTAATTAAACTATTTTGTTAAAATAATTATTTTTACATAATGTTCATCTCTTTCAACTGTTAAATAATCTTCATTACTAATAGTTGGAATATATCTTTTAAGATCACATAAAGGAAGTAACACCCTGGGTATATAGTAGAATAGATAGTGTTAGATAAATGCATATGATATATTAAAATCATTTCCCATTTGCATGTTATATAAACAAAACACACCCCAAAATCATCCTTATTGGGAAATTGGTCCCTTTATCTGTAGTCGGAGCCACCACACCAAACGGAAAAGGAATTTCTCTAAGGTCCAGACTGGGTGGTTTTCCCCCATGTTGCTGCAACGAAATTCTGAGGCCTCAATATTTTGGCGCTAGAAGGAGGGAAAATTGTGAATGGAAAGAAGATATGATCAATATAAAAGTCAATATAAGAGTCTCTATCCCTCTAGATCCCCTCCAACTTCGAAAACATTAGCTAGACCGAAATATTTAAGATCTGAAGTTGAACATCCCTCTCCTAAGTCTCCTAGTGAAACTCAACCAGTAGAATTTCCAGATTTTCATCAAAATTCCCTAGAAGTTCAGTCTTTGATAGAAAAGTTAGAGAGAATATCCATTTCTGCTGAAAATTCTGAAACTTTTCAATCATCTGAAATTAGTATTTCATATTCTTTACAACATAGAATAATATTAACTCGATTAGAAAATCAAAAGACAAGAATTCCTCTTGAATTTCCCATCGATACTTCTCGAAGGAAGATAAATAAGACTAAATCAGAGTCAATCACCAGTGAGGTCTTATCTAATAATCCACCACATTCACCTCCATTACCTCCACTCACTTCCACAACTTCTATTCCAACAATCAATGTTACTTTAACTAGTTCTAGTACTCAGACTACTATTCCTTCAACTAGTTCTAGCACTCAACCTGCCTCTTCTTCAACTCAAAATCAATCCATCACCTCCACCCAAGGTCCTATGGTAGGCCAGGTACCTCCACCAAATTTACAACCATGGAAAAATCGAGGGGCTGTAAAAATGCCTACTCCTCTTGATCCTCTCACAAAATACCTTGAAAGATGGTTACCTAATTTTAATCCTGATGATGGTCGTCCAGCTGAAGAGCACATTCATAATTATGTGTTAGTTATTAATTTAAAAGAGGTAGTTGAAGAATATTGTGTTGTAAAATTATTTCCATATACTCTGTTGGAATGGGCTCCCCTAGCTCCATTTTTTGATATATATTTGTGTAGTAATTAGTCTAGTGCAGCGGCTTTGGGGCAGGTCAAAGCCCCCAATGTATTGTAATGGGTCAAAGGGTAGACCTAGAGTTCGCAAACCACGGTTTGAATACCACAAGATAACACATGCTATGATGATATAAATAGATAGATAGTTTTAGTTTAGAGGTAGGTAAGAAAGGTTGATGCTAAATATGAAATATTGAGATGTGTTTTGGGTAGTATTGGGTAAGGACTCGTGCTAGCTGTGTGCGTGGAGATCCTCAGTCCTGCTGTGTGTAGACCCCACTGGCTGTGTGCGCGAGCTGTGACTTGGGTTTGTAGCTTGGTTTTGGACATTAATGAACACATAATCTATTGAAGTATATCTATGTTATTTGAACTGGTTGCGTTTACTATTGACCTACCTCTGCGTTAGTTGTGATTGTGTATGTGATATATAAATTAGCTGTGATTGTGTATTCTGTGATGATAATTACTGATGCACACGTGGATGCAAAGGTGTTTCTAATATTTGCTTAATAATAGTGATGCAGGAGCATGAGGCTAGAGGAAAAAGGACTTCATTTTTATTCCAAAAATACAAAAAAAAATTACAAGCAAAGGAGTGGGTTCCTTTAGCTGGAGATTTACTATTTTGATAGATAGGGATTTGAAACACTTTGTATTTGATTAATTAAATTTAGTTTTTAGTTAAGGATTTTTAGGAAAATATCATGTAATAGGATTTTTATCCAAAATTAGAACAATTCGATTCAAAAGAATCGAATTGTAAGGATTGTGTGAATATATATATGTAAGTTGCAATGTGTTGAGAGAGGAGGATTTTGATGGAAATAGAAATGGAATAGAATACAATTTCATTTTCCTCTGTAGCTGGGTAATTAAGTGCATACTTAATATATTTCTATGTATCTTAATTATATGTGAGTATATTACAAACTGGCTTGTTTGGAAATAAATGCATGCATGAGTTCTTTATGACATGTATTTAATTTTCTTTGTAAGTTTTGATCCGTGCATTCTTGCAATATTAAGTCATTGTGATTCGAGTGAATTTGAAGAGGCATCGAACTCCATAAGTTAGTGCAGAATAGAAACATCCAAACTCTATCATCAGTTTGTCTTCTGTAAAATTTAAGGTACAGTTCCTTGGAATGTCAAATTAGCCAGAGTTGAAGAAAACATAAATACTGTAATGTGTAAGGAGTGAAAGGGAATCGTAACCATCCAATTTGCAACCCAACAAGATTTGTATTTGAAGTGGAAAGAAGGTTTAATATTCAATCCAGACCTGGAATGTATTAACTAGATCTCAGAAGCCAGAGAACCATTTGATCAGGGTGCCAGTTTAATCAATGGATATCACATTTAAACATGCGAGGATTTTAACCTTATGAATGGATCCGATGCTTTGTAAATTCGGTTGAATTAGCTAAGTTGATCGTCTGCCAGCCTTTTAAAGCTGATGGCCATTGCATGAGGTCTTGGAGATATATGACTATCGCAAATTTAGTTGCATGGAGTTTAATAAGAAAATTGGATGAGATAGAATTATAGCCAAGGTTTTAATGAGGTTTGGAATCCATCACTAAATCAACATTATGGGTGGTTTTTATTATTGCTGCATTTTATATAAGTTATTCATTTATGCTTCTGTCACTTATGAAAATATTATAAAGTGGGTTTTTTAATACATTTTGGGTTTTTCATAAGAAAATTAGAAGTTTAATGACTGATACTCCAAAGATAATTGAAGACATTCCACTCGAATTAGAAGACATAGTTTCCAGATTTGAGATCTTATCATTAACATCTGCATCTAGACCACCATTAGTGGTATCAAAGAAGAATTTATACACTGAGAAATATCTCAAAGATCAAGAAAAGAAATCCAACATGGCTTGGAAGAGGAGGTGGTGCTGGTCAAAGAAGAGGAAGACTAGTTGCAAATGCTGAAGTGATGGAAGTTATGCAACAGATGCAAGCCAGATTAGAAGCAATGGAAATGGGAAATCAAAGAGATGTAGATGCCAGAGATGTTAGTGAACCTGAAGTTGAATTTTTAGAAGAAGGAGAACCCACATAAATTACTCCTGAAATGAGATTTTTGAAATCAACGTTGGGATCCACATCTAAACCCAGACTTGAAGTTTCGATTTTTATAGGAGGATTAAACCCATAAGAGTTATTATATTGGGTTAATGACATGGATAATTTATTTGATTATGAAGAAATGGAAGAAGGAAAAAGAGTGAAATTTTCCGTTACAAAATTGAAAGGAAATGCGGTGCTTTGATGGGATGGAGTGTAGGTAGAAAGAAGGAGACTTGGTAAGCAACCAATAAAGAATTGGAATAGGATGGTGGTAAATTTGAGAGGTAAGTTTTTGCCAAGTGATTATCAAATTTCATTATTTAGACAAATGCAGAATATTAGACAGAGATCAATGACAGTCAAACAATACACATAGGAATTTTACAAAGTGAGCATAAGAGCAGGACAAATTCAAGATACAATAGAGAAGATTGCAAGATAAATTAATGGTCTCAGAATGGATATACAAGATGAGATAAGTCTGTTGTCTACTAAAACAATGGAAGAGGATGATCAAATGGCCTTGAAGGCTGAAGAAAAACTCATAAGGAAGAAATCTGCTAGAAGTAGAGGTACTTTCCGAGGAAAAGGAAGTCAAGGTGGTAGAGGAAGATCTACAACACCTAGAGAAGGAGCTAGCAGCAGCTCAAGTCAGCATACACCCAAAAAAGGTGATGCAAGTGGCAAAAGGAGTTTTTATAGAGGAAGAGGAGGTAGAGGTAGAGGAAGAGAAATCAGATGTTATAGATCTAATAAGCTGGGACACAAAGCTTATAAATGTCTAGAGAATGTGGGGACAAATCAGAGAAATATAATTGTTGCTCAGAGTGAAGAAGAAGCAACAAAAATGCCTGAAGCAACAAAAGTGCCAGAAGAAGAAAATACACCAGAGAAAGGAGAATCTTTAGTAGTTAACAAAGTTTTGTTAAAACCAATAAAGGAAGTTGATGAACCAGCATAGAGAAAAACTTTGTTTAGAAGTGTATGCAAAGTTCAAGGAAAATGCTGTCAAATGGTAATTGATAGTGGCATCACTAATAATTTGATCTCTACAGAAGTGGTGGAGAAATTGAAATTGAAGACAAAGAAACATCCAACACCCTACAAGGTGTCATGGCTTTAGAAAGGACATCAGTTGTTAGTGAATGAACAGTGTGAAGTGGAATTCCAGCTGGGCAGCTACAAAGACAAAATTATGTGTGATGTAATGCCTATGAACGTATATCACATATTGCTGGGTAGAGCTTGGCAGTATGACAGAGGAGCTATGCACGATGGGAAAAAGAACACATACAATTTTTGTAAATATGGTGTCAATCATACATTGTTGCCGATAGAAGAATAGGATGCATCAAAAAGAAGACCTGATATGAAAGCTTTGTTACTAAGTGGAAAATAATATCTGTAGCAGATTGAAGATGATGAGTTAAACTTTGCATTAATTTGCAAACCCAGGTAGTAATTAATTCCACTAAAATTTCTGATTTACCTATTGAAATTCAAGAGATGCTAGAAAATTATTGTGATGTCATTGTAGATGATTTTCCGGATGAATTACCACCTATTAGAAAGATCCGCCATCATATAGATTTTATTCCAGGAGAAATTTTCCAAATAAAGTAGCATATAAGATGACTCCTACAGAAAATGAAGAAATCAGAAAGCAGGTACAGGAACTGTTAAATAAAGAACTGATTAAAGAGAATTTGAGTCCTTGTGCAGTGCCAATAGTGTTGAGTCCAAAAAAAGATGGAGGCTGGAGAATGTGCACCGATTCAAGAGAAATCAATCAACTAACAATCAGGTATAGATTTCATTTACCCAGAATTGAAGATTTGATGGATTGTTTAAGTGGGGCTAGATATTTTACAAAACTGGATTTAAAGCGTGGCAATCATCAAATTAGGATAAGGGAAGGAGATGAATGGAAAATAGCTTTTAAAATAAATGAAGGATTGTATGAATGGATGGTAATGCTGTTTGGATTATCAAATGCTTCTAGTACATTTATGAGGCTTATGAATGAAGTATTGAAGGAATTTATTCGTAAATTTGTAATAGTATATCTGGATGATATATTAATTTATAGCAAGTCTAAAGAAGAACACCTGAGACATATGATTTATGTCTTAAGGAAGCTGCATCAGGAAAAGTTGCTAGTAAATTTAAAAAAGTGTTCATTCATGAAGGAAGAATTGTTATACTTAGGCTTTGTTGTTTCTGCTGATGGATTGAAAATGGATCCAGAGAAGATAAATGCAATCATAGAATGGCCTTCACCTAAGAGTGTTTTTGAGGTAAGAAGTTTCCATGGTCTTGCTAGTTTTTATAGAAAATTAATAAGCAATTTTAGTAAGATCAATGATCCTATTATTGAAACCATAAATAAGCACAAACAACCATTTAAATGGACTGATGAGGAAGAGAAACATTTCTAGTTGTTGAAACAAAAGATAATAGAAAAACCCATCTTAGTTTTGCTTAACAAACCTTTTCAAGTGAAATGTGATGCCAATGGAGAAGCTATTGGAGCTATGTTAAGTCAAGAAGACACACCTGTAGCTTATTTCAGTGAAAAACTGAATGAGACAAGAAGGAAATATTCTTCTTATGACAAGGAATTTTATAGATAAAATAATTTTTGGATTAATCACATCATTAGGATTAGGTCGACGTTTCGAACCAGCTAATGTGGTTCATCCTCAGGACAAGGTGGAGAGACTAATCGATCTCAATGAATAAATAGTGGAGATGCATCATTTCCCAGAATTAGCCATTGAGAACTAGCCGTTAAGACTAGCTGTTAAGAACTAGCCGTTAGGAAGTTAGTTAGTAAGTTAAAAATAAATTAATTGTTTAGCTAAAATATTGGTTGATCTTGTTTAATTAAAATAAAATATTAAAAAGGGGTTATTTATTTATTTATTTATTTTTTATAAATAATTATATAATGGGTAAAAGGGGAGGGGTAAAATAATGAATTAATTAATAAATTAAATCAATCAAATAATAAATTAAAACAAATAAATAAATAACTTAATAAATAAATTAGAATAAAATAGATAAAATATCTATTAACAATATAATAGGTAATAGGGGGTAACTTAATTTAATCAATAAAATTAAATTAAATTAAAGAATTAAAAAATAAATTAAAAAATATATAACTAAATAAAATAAAATAATAACTAAATAAAGAAACCTAGGAAAGAATTAGGGAGGGTAAATTTTTTTATAAATAAAAAAATAAAATAAAAAAATAAATAAAATAAAATAAAATAAAATAAAATAATTAATTAATTAATTAAAAATAAAAATTTTACAAATAATGAATCAATAAATAAATAAAAATAAAAATGAAAAAAATAAAAATAATAATAAAAGTAAATAAATAAATAAATAAATAAAAACAAAAATTACCTGGCGAGAGCCGGGGTCCAACTCTTACTTAATTTCCAACCATCATCATGGTTGAGATTCTTAGCATGTCGCTCAATTTCGCTCGCCTCTCTCAATTTTCTATGGTGGAAGTGATCTACCCTAGCAACGACTTTAGAGTCTTCAATAAAAACATGGGGGCAGGATTTTTCCCACATGTTCAACAAGAACTAAGGTATGGGACCGATTATTTCTAATATTCGTAGCATGCTCCCAGATTGACTGCCTAATGGATCGACCTGTTTCTCCTATATAGGGAGTTCCATAAGAGCAAGGAATCATGTAAACCCTTTTCATGTCCTTCAGGTCGATAGGGTCTTTAATAGACCCAAGAGAATTTCTAATAGTGCAGAGAGGTTTGAAAGAAGTAGAGATATTATTTCTCCTAATGACATGGGAAATTTTGTCCGTTGTCCCCTGGATAAATGCGAGATGGACCTTGGAAATAGGACCCACCCGAGTAGATTTACCACTCAATCCTTTATATGCCTTTTGAAAGGCTTTAAGACCTTGATATCTACTGTAACAGGAATTTTATGCAGTTGTGCAGTCATTAAAGAAGTGGAGACATTACTTGATGTCTAAAGAGTTTGTGCTTTATTCAAACAATCATGCATTGCAGTACATTATGCAGCAATCAAAATTAAATCAGAAACATGCAAAATGGGTAGAGTATCTTCAAATTTTCAATTTTGTATTGAAACACATAACTGGCCAAGCAAACAAAGTAGTAGATGCCTTAAGTAGAAAAAAAAAATTAGTTCAAGAAAGTCAAATTCAAGTGTTGGGTTTTGATTTTCTTAAAGAATTTTATAAAACAGGTTTGGATTTTAAAGAGGCATTTGAAGCATGCAATAATCCTGTTTTGTTGGAAAGAAGTAAGTGGCTAGATTTTTTCTTGCAAGAAGGCTTGTTATTTAAAAGAAATCAGCTATGCATACCAAATTGTTCTATGAGAGAAAATTTAATTAAGGAGAAACATAGTGGTGGACTTGGTGGACATTTTGGTGCAGACAAGACTTATGAACAACTGATTCATTTTTATTTTTGGCCAAAGATGAGAACTGAAGTGGAGTAGTATGTGCGGAATTGTAAAGTTTTTCAGTATGCAAAAGGAAGGAGTCAAAGCACAGGTTTGTATGTTCCATTACCAATTCTAGATAGACCTTGGGATATGGTAAATATGGATTTTGTTTTGGGTTTACCTAAAACACAGAGAGGGAATGATGAAATTTATGTTTTAGTCGACAAATTTTCTAAAATGGCACATTTTATTCCATGTTATAAAACTAGCGATGCTACTCATGTTACTAATTTGTTTTTCAAAGAGATTGTAAGGTTGCATGCGTTACCTAAAATCATTGTCTCTGGTAGAGAAACCAGATTTGTTGGTCATTTTTGGAGGACATTGTGGAAAAAGCTTGGTACTAAACTGAGTTTCAGCTTAGCTTATCACCCTCAGACTGATGGACAGACTGAGGTGGTGAATAGAAGCTTGGGTAACATTTTGAGAAGTCTTGTAGGTGAACATCCTAAACAGTGGGATTAGATTTTGGCACAGGCTGAATATGCTTATAATGACTCTCCTAACAGGAGTATAGGACAGAGTCCATTCCATATAGTTTATGGAATGTACCCAAGATGAGTGTATGAATTAAGGAATTTTGGAAAAGTAGAGATGAGAAGTGTTGATGGAGAAGAGTTTGCTTCAGAAATTCGAGCAATGCATGAATAGGTAAAACAACAATTACAGGACAACAACATCAAATACAAGAGTAGAGAAGATATGAAGAAAATAGAAGTAAATTTTGAGGTTGGAGATTTGGTTCTAGCACACCTAAGGAAGGAAATATTTCCAAAAAGGGCATATAACAAATTGAAATTTAAGAAAATTGGGCCATGCAGAGTAATGAGAAAATTTTCTGAAAATGCATATGAAATTGAATTACCCCCTGACATTGGAATATCTCCAATTTTCAATGTTGATGATTTGTATAGGTATGAGGACGAAGACACAGATGATACAACTGAAAGTAAAGAAGAGATTGTCTGGTTGAAACAGTTACCCACAGGAAAAATATTGCAGCCAGAGAATATTTTAGACAAAAGACTCTTTAAAAAGATAAGAGGATGAGAATATTTTGAGTATTTGATCAAGTGGAAATATCAACCAGTTGTAGAAGCTACTTGGATGACATATACCATGCTATAGAAATTGGGCAGTTCTATGGAGGAGCTCATGGACAGGAGCCCATGAAGAATTTTGTCCTCAGGAATCTGATGCAAGAGCATGAGACTAGAGGAAAAAAGACTTCATTTTAATTCCAAAAATACAAAAAAATTTTACAAGCGAAGAAGTGGGTTCCTTTAGCTGGCGATTCACTGTTTTGATAAATAGGGATTTGAACCGCTTTGTATTTGATTCATTGAATTTAGTTTTTAGTTGAGGATATTTAGGCAAATATCATGTAATAGGATTTTTATCTGAAGTTAGAATAATTTGATTCAAAAGAATCGAATTGAAAGGATTGTGTGAATATATATATATATATATATGTAAGTTGCAATGTATTGAGAGAGGAGGATTTTAATGGAAATAGAAATGGAATAGAATACAATTTCATTTTCCTCTGTAACTGGGTAATTGAGTGTGTAATTAATAGATTTCTCTGTATGCTAATTATATGTGAGTATATTACAAACTGTCTTGTTTGGATATAAACACATGCGTGAGTTCTTTATGACATGTATTTAATTTTCTTTGTAAATTTTGATCAGTGCATTCTTGCAATATTAAGTCATTATGATTCGAGTGAATTGAAGAGGCATCGAACTCCATAAGTCAGCACAAAATAGAAACAATCAAACTCTGTTATAATTTTGTCTTTCGTAAAATTTAAGGGACATTTCCTTGGAATGTCAAATCAGCCAGAGTTGAAGAAAAAAGAAATACTATAATGTGTAAGGAGTGAAAGGGAATCGTAACCATCCAATTTTCAACCCAACAACATTCGTATTTGAAGTGGCAGGAAGGTTTAATATTCAATCCTGACCTGAAATATATTAACTAGATCTTAGAAGCTGGAGAACCATTTGATCAAGGGGCCATTTTAATTAATGGATATCACTATTAAACATGCGAGGAGTTTAGCCTTTTGAATGGACTCGATGCTTTATAAATTCGGTTCAATTAACTAAGTTTACCGTCTGGCAGCCTTTTAAATCTGATGGCAATTGCATGAGGGCTTGGAGATCTACGACTATCACAAATTTATTTGCATGGAGTTTAATATGAAATTTGGTTGCGATAGAATTGTAGCCAAGATTTTAATGAGGTTTGGAATCCATTATTAAATCAACGTCATGGGTGATTTTTATTATTGCTGCATTTTATATAAGTTATTCATTTATGTTTCCGCCACTTATGAAAAGATTATAAAGTGGGATTTTTAATACATTTTGGTTTTTTCATAAGAAAATTAAATGTTTAATGACTAATACTCCAAATATAATTGAAGACATTCCACCCGAATTAGAAGACATAGTTTCCAGATTTGAGAGCTTATCATTAACCCCTGCATCCAGACCACCATTAGTATCTTTGTTTATGTTTACATGCTGGTTATAGAATTCCTTAATTACCCACTTTCTCCCAGGGCACGGAAACCTGGTTCCAACACCCACCCATACTACTTCGGGTGATACCTAGGCCTACGAAAGTGGGTCATTGCCGAAAGGGCTAGTATTATAGGGGTTTGTTGGAAAACCTTAAATTCGAACTTGGGTCAGGACCCCTAATGCCAACAAATGGTTTCATTGCTGGGAGTGGGAGAATTTTGAGAGAGAGATCGAGTAATTCCATGAGGCATTGGAAACCTAAGAAATTGGAGCTCGAAGACTGGTTTGAAAAACAGATTCAAGAATTTTCCATAAAAGAGAACCGAAACACGAAGCTAACAGGTGAGAAGTGGAAGAAAAAAAATATTTTTACATAAGAATATGAAATTTTCTTTGTAAATTTCACGCATGAGCTACAGGAGTGGCTAGCAAGGCTAGTAGAACTCCAAACATGTTGGAAATATGATCAGGTTATATAGAGGACTCCGAAATTGATCCAACAGTTGGAGAAGGCTGACAACACAATCACTCAGACTATAGATCATTGGGTGGATAGTGTGCTAGGAGGATTTGTCACATAATTCGCAATCGATCAGTTTGTATCCTAATCGGAAGTGGAGCAGAGGTTCTTCAAAGAATTATGAGGTAATTTCTTGCGAACATTACTGCTACTAATTAAAATATTACTGTGTGAAAAAGGAATTTTTTGCAAGCACACTGAATGAATGACCTCTGATTAGGGTGAGAGTACAACATGAAGTGGTAAGTACTACCAAGTAAATTGAGAAAGTGATAGATCCATCTATAGCCCCTTAAGAGAGCCATTTATACACCCAAGAACTAGTCCTCCAGCTACACCTTTGTCGAGTCAGCGTAAGGGCAAGAACTCCCCTACCTGTCTGGCACTACCAGAAGAAGATATGGCAACACACATGAAGCTACCCACCTTCAAGGGTGTGGGAGATGAAGGCATGGATCGATTTTGGTTCGTCGCAGAATCAGTATGGACTACATAGAATGTTGCTAGTGAGGTTGTAAAAAGGGTACAACTATCCCTTGCCTTTGAAGGGCCTTGGATTAGTTCATGGGGTACGTAGGCCAACAAGCAGACCCGTCAATACAAGAAATTAAATATGCTTTAAGAAAATAGTTTCGGAAGCCTAAGTCCTATGCTCAACTGGTGGTTGACTTGAAAGACTTTAAACAGGGACCTACTGAGCCGGTATGGGAGGCTGATCAGCAGCTAAAGAAGGTTATCAGAGATGGGAAATTTAAATATGAGGATAGACAACACAAAGAATGGTTCATTGCCATGCTATTACCTTACCTGCGTGGGCCTATGGGACAACAAGCGATTGATACAAAAGAGAAAGACTTAGAGATTTCCATGAAGCTAGAAGCTGCACCAAGAGACGATGCCTAGTTTTGGGTACAATAGATCCAGGGAAAACTAGAGGAAATGTACCCCGAAATCCAAAATTTGTGAAAGAAGTGAGGAAAAGAAGCTAGTCCAGACGTATGGTGTATAAGATGCAATGTGTCAGGCCACACCAAGGATCAATGCCCTCTCCTGGTAGACTACATGCAGACTGGGGGGCCCAACCAATTGCGCCGTAAAGAGGCTACCAGACAAAGAGGTTCCACGTTATGGTGCACTGACTTCTGCATAGCTGGACTACATGATACCAACCACTTCCCCCGTCTTGGTGCCTATGTTCC
>JAXQQM020083026.1:0-20367 GCA_034641835.2 Pinus albicaulis | reverse complement strand
TACATGCAGTTTTTTAATCAGGGTGGTGTCGAATACTCTCAAACTCTACTCTCCGTATGTATTTTATTCCCATTCTCTAACATCCGCCCGATCAGTGATCTTGACAGTCTGACTTTTCTTGATCCCCCATATTCCTCACACGCGGATGGAATTTTTCTTTTTTCGGTCTGGTCCCATTTTGGAAATTTAAGGACCCTTGGTCTCGGTCACATGGATGGAATTTGATGGGAATTTTTGCCTGTCATACACCATTTTGACTGTATTTAACGTCTACCAATTTTTAATGCTCGTCTTTCTTGATGGGTTTGGAAAAGTGGAAAACGTATTTTCGACGGTAAATATTTTTCCGAAAACGTCAGTAGTTCTTATTAAGTTATTCTGCAAGTAATTTGTTTATCAGATTAAATTCCAGTCTCAGGAAGTTGTTCTGAACTTGGCATCTAATGTCCGGGTTGTTGGCAACTTTCCATCTCAGTCGAACGCGATTACTACGCCTTAGCCGTATTCTAAATTTTATTGAGTGACGACATTCGTCTTCCATCCTCTTAATAAAATTTTCATCATTTAAAAAATTGAAGTGATTATGAATTTCCAGAAACTTCTAAACTATAAATCATCTCTAATTTTATATTAGGATTTTGAAAATATATATAATTTAGTGTTTTTATTTTCTTGAGAAAGTTAATGAAGCATTAGAAACTTGATTTGCTAAGTATTTTAAATATTTTTTTTTTTTGGGTGTGCATGTGATTTGAGTTTAATAGGAAGATAAAAGAAACAGAAGATAACACTATTATCAATGTAACACTATTATCAATGTAAGGTGATAATTGTAGCAAATTGTTTTAATAAAAGATAACAAAATTTGCTTTGTTTTTTTAGTGCAAATTGAATAATTTAATCAATTATTTTTAGTTATTGAGATAATAATTGTTTTTAGTTATATTGTTGAAATAACAATAAAATAAATTTGGGTGTGCAATTTTAATGAAAGATATTATATATTCTGGTTATCTCTTATCCTAGTTATCAATATTTATCTTTTTACATTTACCTAATACAATAATGAAATCACCACACCAATTATCAAATAACAAATATCACCATATGAATCAACCCATTAATTTTTAAAGGTAAAAAATAATAATTAACATATATCAATCATATTTATTAATATAATTGTATTGATCTTAAATTTGTCAGTTCCTCATATTTAAATTATTACTAGTTATATAAATAAATTTATTTGTGTTTTAAATTAATTAAACATTAATGATTAAAAACTAATCATTCATATACAATTTTAAAATTTGTCATTAACCCATAAGAAAATGGTATATTAGCATTCATATATCAAAATACCAAGTTTTAAACAAATTTGGAAAAAACAAGTACATTCTTTTTCATATTTACCATTAGATGGAATCTCAATATATTACTTAGTAATTTTCTTTCCTTTTTTTTACAAAATATATAATTTTATACCTTTATATGTGGATAAGGAGTTTTGTGAAATCTAGGATGATCTTAAAATGTAAAAGTGCAGTTTAATTGTCTCATGTTTTGATTTTTTTGAGTAAATTTTGTGGTTAATGGATTTGTTGGATTTTAAATTTTACTATTCCACACAATTTAAGTGCTCCAAATATTTTTTAGGGAATTCAATCCATTTATGCATTCAAAAACAAAATATTTTCCAAAAAATATTGTCATCAAATTTTGACAAAAAGACCAAAATATACAACAATTAAACTACACCAAAAATTAAGAGACAAAAGCATATATATATACCTACTTTCCACCATAAAAATCACAACTTGGGCTTAGGCACCATATCCATAAGACGTGTGAGAGGGTAATAATATTAATGGCTCTCATGACACCTTGAGCTCCTCATATAGAAGCTAAGTAAGGGAATGTCCTCCGACAAAGAAGGGTCCAATCACTACAAAGAAAACACCAATTAATAACATTTTTAACAAACACACTTGTTCTTGTTATCTTTTTAGTGGAGGTGAAAAGACAATGAAAAGTTTTTAGCAGAGTATTTTTTTAGCACATAAACCTTTAAAGTCTTGACAATTACATTTTCATAACACCCCTGGCTCTCTTGATAGTTATACATCCTCCCACTCTCAATTTTTGTAAAATACATACATTGAAAAAGATGCAACATGGCAAGGAAGACATATAGTTTTCCTTATGCTTGTTATTAAGTAAACCACACATAGTTTTGCTTATGCTTGTTATCAAATACAAGGCACATGTACTTCATGTTACGAGACATGCTAGTTTTAGGGTTATATGAAACCTAAATTTTGCTAAAATGACAATTTAAAAAGAAGAGGCACTCATGTGTACAATACCATCCACACTAGATTAGGCTAAAATTTGATTAAAAAAACCTAAATAAAGTAACTATATTGATTCAAGTGATGCAATGTGTAGTATAATAAATTTTCAAAGGATTGTTGTGCAATATGCACTAAACATACCAATGCTCTAGTGTGCTCTAAATAGACCATTGCATTGATGTATCTTTATACAAGGAGCATTGCATCAAGTTCCCATTAAATTATTTTATTTTGAAAATGGATTTTGAAGTGTAATAAAAATAGCTACGCATTGGTGCATAACACACACATATGCAACAAGGTAGGTTAAGATATTTTATATAGGAAAACATGTTAGCAGTGTGCCCCTATACCTATGAATGCATCAATGCATTGGAATACTGGGCACATTAGAGTAGGGTTAAAGAAAGAACAACAATCAAATTATTATTTCAATTTTCCTTTAGTACTTCACACATGTTCAAGCTTCAATGTTGTGTGAGAATGTAATAATGAAAGAGGAAAACATAACATAATCCTATAACATGATGTTAGAAGATCCATAATGTCCATTTATTATAAGTTTAATTTTTATTTTTATTTTTAAAAGGTTCAGATACTATGCATTCCATCTTATTAATAATAGTTTATATCTCATGATCCAAAGAAATGCTAGAATATATATGGTAAAATGTATGTTTTATATTTAGATTGAATATTATATATTAGATTATGTAAACCATAACATAAACCATATTAATTAATTTAATTTTGAGTTTTTATTTATAACATTCAATAGTTACTATGTTACTCATTTTATATCTCACATAATATCTCCTTAGTCACATGTCATATATACAAATGAAATGACTTGTCAGGGTCAAGGAATTTGATTTCAGGTTCCAAAGATTTTATTGTGAGTGTTCCATGTGATTTCAAACCAAGCTTCAATATTTAATAAGTCATTTGTGTGTTATGTTAATTTTTTTTTTCCTAACTATATATATGTGAATTTTTTTAACATAATTTTTTTATTGAAAGATAATTTTTTAATTAAAATTTTATTGGTGAAGCGTTAATTTATTATGAGAACACCACTTTTGAAGGGAAAATTTTAAACATAACATTTCTTGACGGTAAGTATAAGGACCCAAAACGTCAATTTTTTTTGTATGACGGCTAAATAAAAATCCAAATTCCAACTCTGGTCTCAGATACCTCCCAAGGTGGTGGTGATTGGTGTTGATTTAACCTGACTGGGTGGTGAATTGGATTTTTTTTTTTGGATGTATGGAGGGATTTATAGCATCTTTGGATCTAGTGTATCAATACACGAGGCAGTTCTTCGTGCCACATTGGAAGCAGAGCGTGCATGGCAAGGTGGCTCTCGGCCCGTATCAGATGCCATATGGGATGCACATGCACAAGCCACATGGCCTTGAGACTCAAGGAAAATTGTAAGGATGTAAGTTTATCTTAACATTTAGCAACCTTGGAAAATCTTACCAGACCCTAATATCCAAATTTTAAAATGTTTGATGATAATTTTGTAAAAATGTTTAGATTTCTAATTATTATATATTAGGAAATATTTAATATTGGCAATTTTTAAGGTAAAATAATTTTATGCTATAAAATTTGGGCAAATTCATTTTTAGAAAAACGGAAATTGGCGAACCTTTTTTTTGGAAAAAGCATGGAATATTGGCCCACCTGTGAATATTAGCCCCTAAAATTTTCCCTAAGACTCACATCCTCGACTAGTCTCAGTGCATGCTTCAGACATGTCGAGTACAGATGGTGATCCACTTTTCCGTCACTCTTGACCTCGACGAGGACATCAACATAGGAACATCAAAATGGCTTAGGTGAAAAAATTGCTTAGTTTTGGGTATGATGTGCTCTCGGACCATGTCCAGAGCCTTTAGAACCACACTCTTGTTGGAAGGTGGGTCTTCTTCGAGGCTTAGTAGTTGGACATGGATGCGTGGGTACTGGATCAATGGAAACCCATTTTGTGCTACACTCCTAAGGTTAGTTGGCTTTTGAATCAATGTTTTAGATTCTACTTACTTCACCTGCAGATGCAAAGAAGATCATGGGGACTCCATGGGTGCGATGTAGAGGTTTATTACAACTAAATCAGTGGTATGTTGGTTTTAATCCCATTTGGGTATCTCTTAGAACAAATACATTTGGGTGAAACTTCTTGTACTTCCATTGGATTTCTGGACAAAACCAACCCTAGAAGCAATCGGTAACCCTGTGGGTAAATTTATTTACATGGATTTGAGGGTGTTGGGGGTTCGGGAGAAGAAGATAACTTGGATTTTGGTGGAGGTGGATTATGTAGGCAGCTTGAAGGCTCAGATGATTTTGGAATGGGGATCACTGCATTTTATCCAGCGCGTAGACTATTGGGGCATACCATTCTGGTGCTTATTATGTCAAAATATAGGCCATATTATGGAGAAGTGCCCTCAGCGTCACCTGAGGTCCTGGGACAAACGACAGGATGGTCACTACAAATCTAGCGAGACAGAATTGGAGGGCTCTAGGCTTGATATGGGATAAAATTGATGTAATTCATATGATGCTCCCTCTCATTATTTGAAAAAAATTCATCTACCTTTTCTCCATATTTTTACTCTTCTCTAGAGGAGGAATTGATTCCTCCACATGGCCTTTGCTTTGCCTCAATGCGTCTGCATCTTTCCTTAATTCGCCCTGACTTTCCCTCCACACTACCTGTCTCTCTCACTCTCGACGATGCTTTTTCAATACCACCTTCTAGTCGTATCGAGGAAATTCTAGACCCGTCTTGGTCTCCTACACCTGATTATACTCTCAACTCATCTTCGATGGATCATATCTCATCTCCCCCCCTACCAATGCCTCCTCCTTCCCTCTCAATTCGGTGGAAAGAGACCTAAAATTTCTTAAAGCTAATATGTCCATGGACATTTTGGCTCTCATTTTTCACAATGGCTCATCTCATATTCCACCCCCTTTGGTCAGTCCCTTGTCTGCTAAAATTATCACCACTCGTCGTAAGGGTAATGGTCAAGGAAACAAATACAAGCGAGGAGGGTTTGGAAAAAAATGAACATTGATGATGGTGGACTACACGACATTCCTATCCTTGGCACTTCTCTTGGGGCCCTTAGAGACACTATGGCCCCCATGGACGATCCTCCATGACTATCTTATCCCTCAACATGCACCGCTTGGGGGGCATCCCTAAAAGACTCTCTCTCCGCAATATTTTCCACACTACACATCCATTTGTCATTCTTTTCCAGGAAACCATGGTTTACTATGTTCGGTCCCTGGATTATTTTAGTTCTATCTATCCTCATTGATGCATGGTGTCCACATACTCCTGTGGTTTATCAGGGGGTTCTGTGGCACTATGGGATCCCAATTGGGCCGATTTTCGTGCCTACAGATTTTTTGCAGGCATTTTATTGTCCGACCATATAAGGGGTTCTACGAAGCAAGTCCATGTGTGGAATATATATGCCACTTATGCTGACAGGCGTATTTTTTGGGAGCGGGTTAGATCTTCTAATATTCCTAACATTGGGTCATTGATAATTGCATGAGATTTTAACATGATTTTGTCCACATTAGAGAACTTTTGAGGTCTAAAATGGGCCTGCTAAGAAAAATGTACATCCAAAATAAACATTATAAGAACCAATAGGATTCAATATGATGATGTCAACCATGGGGGATGATTCACCATTTTTTTGGGTAAAAAAGTAAAAATATTAAAAAATAATAAAATAATAAAACTACTTTTTCAACTTGTATTTTCAACTTACCTCCCTAAGGGTTTACTCAATTTTCAAGCGGGAGTACTCGTTGGATGAAAAATTTAATTCCTCATCCAAGGGGTACCCATGTTGCATGCTTTCGATGGCTTTGCTACATGAAAAATGAGAAATACATGAAAAAATGTGATTGAAATCACATTTTTTATGTATTTATCATTTTTCGTGTAGCATGGTCCATCAAAAGTATGCAATATGAGTACTCTTTGGAAGAGGAATCAAATTTTGCATCCAACGAGTGTTCCCTATTGAAATTTGAGTAAACCCATAGTGAGATAAGTTGAAAATACAAGTTGAAAAAATAGTTTTTCCTTTTTTCCCTCTAAAATTTGATGATGTAATCTAATCTTATTTTATAATTTCCACTATTATTTTATAATTTCCTTAGGAGGCCCATTTTAGACCTCAAAATTCCCCTAATGGGGATGAATTTTGGGGATCCAATAGACAAATGGATCCATTATCAGATTTTCTCTCTTCCCTTTCTTATGAGAATTACTTGGTTGATATATGTCTGGATCCACTGGTTCCCACATGGAACAATGGTAAGGGAGGGTTGGAATATATTGGTAAATGACTGGATCATTTCATGGTCCATCAGTGCCTAGTGGATTATTTTGGAAATCTCCAGCCACAGGTGGTGGATTCCTTCATCTTAGACCTTTGGCCTATTGTTTTGCAGTGGCACTGGGAGGGTATGAGGTAGGGGATCCCATTTAAGTTCAATAGGACATGGCTGGAGGAGGTAAACTTCATAAATGTGGTAAGGGAGACATGGTCCTGTAGTTGTAGGACTTTGTCTCAAAGGATGATGGAATTCATTTCTGCACAATTATCCACTCTGAAGAGTCAAGTCTGAATTTGGTAGCATAGGAAAAAGGCCTTCCTATGTGCCAAATTGAAAGCCATTGCCATGGAGATTCAAATCCTTTCTTCTTGTTTTTTGGAGGGACAAGCTTCATCGGATTCCATCATATGACTTCGTCATCTGGAGCAGAGGTGGAAACACATCTTGTTGATTCAGGAATAATCGTGAATATTAAAGAGTCGTGCCATATGGATAAATGTTGGTGACCGAAATAAAAAATTCTTCCATAAATATGCAAATTAGAGGCGCAATACTACTGCAATATGGGGCATCAAGGGAGAGGATGGCACTTTTAAATTTTTTGATGTTGATACAAAAAAAGAAGTGGTGAAATTATTTTATGGAATTTTTATGGCTAGCTAGAGTCGAGTTCGAATTTGGTAGCGTAGGAAAAATTCCCTCCTATGTGCCAAATTGAAAGCCATTGCTGCGGAGATTCAAATCCTTTCTTCTTGTTTTCTGGGGGGACAAGCTTCATCGGATTCCATCATATGACTTTGTCATCTGGAGCAGAGGTGGAAACACATCTTGTTGATTCAGGAATAATCGTGGAGATTAAAGAGTCGTGCCATATGGATACATGTTGGTGACCGAAATAAAAAATTCTTCCATAAATATGAAAATTAGAGGCGCAATACTATTGCAATATGGGGCATCAAGGGAGAGGATGGCACTTTTAAATTTTCTGATGTTGATACAAAAAAAGAAGCAGTGAAATTATTTGATGGAATTTTTATGTCTAGCTCTGATGCTCTTATTTATGACCAGTTATGGGTGGTCAACAATTTCCTCGTTAAGTTCAATCAAGCTGCAAATGAACACCTTTATCATCCCGTCACTTTGGATGATATTCACTATGTATTAAAATCCTTCGCGAAGGACAAATGCCCAAGTCTAGATGGTTGGACTGTAGAACTCTTCATATATTTTTTTGACCTCATGGGGGCTGCTATTCTGGACATGGTGGAAGAGTCCAGGATGGAGCGTCACATATTGGGCTCTATTAAGTCTATTTTCATTGCCCTCATCTCGAAGGTTAGTGTCCCTGATTCATTTTCGGACTTCAAGCCTATCTCTCTGTGTAATGTTATATATAAGATTATTTCAAAGGTGATTGCGGAAAGAATCAAAGGCACTCTCTCTGCCTTTATATTGTACGATAAATTCAGCTTCCTTCATGGAAGATCCATTCATGATGTCATTGCAATTTCCCACGAGTTTATACACTCCATTAAGATAAAGAAGACTGAAGTTGTTGTGACGAAGATAGATTTAAAAAGAGCACATGACTGTGTAGACTACGGGTTGCTTTCGATTATTCTGACTAAGATTGGCTTGGAGATTTGGAATGTTGAGCGGATAATGGCGTGTGTTATAAACATTTGGATTGCAGTCATTATAAATGGATATCCCACTAAATTTTTCTGGTCTCACAGGGGTCTCCGTCAGGGATGTTATTTATCTTCCTTTCTTTTCATTCTGGTTATGGATGGTTTTAGCAGGAAAATATATTCGACCAGGGAATTGGGTGCATTTCTGGGTTTGAGGATGAATCCACAAGTTCATGTCACACATATATTCTTTGTTGATTAAATCCCGACTTTTTGCATGATATCACGGGATTAATGGGCAACCCTTCACCATATTTTGTAGACATATGGATGGACTTCAAACCTCTTCCTAAATGGTATGAAATCTTGTTTATATTTTTCAAATGGTAATCCCACTGACATTACCCATATAGCAGACATGTTTGGAATGGGCACATGACTTTTGCAAGATGGTTTTACATACTTGGGTTTCATACTAAAATCAACTTGCTACAAAAGGGAGGAATGGATGTGGTTGCTGTCAAAATTTGACAAAAAACTGGGGGCCTGGAAAAACCGCTACTTATCCCTAGGACGCAGGTACACTCTCATGCAATATGTTCTACAACAACTTGTGATATAATGGATGCATCTCTTTGCTTTTCCAACTCAAATTTTCTCTGGGGTTAGATCCCAACTTTCTCACTTCATGTGGTCAGGCATGAGGCTGGAAAGTAAATATCATCTCACCACATGGGATTCCATCACTAAACCAAAATACTTGATGGATGGGGTATTTTGGACACAAAGGTGTTTGGATGCTCACTGCTCATGAAGTATTTTTGGAGGGCACTTTTCAGTGGTAGCATCTGGGGTCGCATCATTACAGGAAACTACACGGGGCACAAACATATCACCTTTTGGATAAAACTTCAACAAATTGGTACAAAGAGGGGGACTTACATCTGGAAAAGTTTCCAATGGATATTACCCTGGTTTCTACTACGTGTGAAATGGGATTTTTTCAAGGGAAACACGATTGTTATTGGATTTAATTAGATTGCTAGTTTACATGCTCCCACACAATTGTCACATGACATGGTGGTGGCCCTTTAGCACAAGGGTGTTTTTATCCTCGACCAGACTATACACGAATGGAATGGTAATATATCTATTTGGAACTCTATATCTCAGATCAAATTTCATGGACTAATTGCTGACGAATGGAACCAATACACTTGGTACCTCATGCAATCGAGTTTATGTGGAAATCCGTAGGGCGACTACATCACATGGGATGACATCACCCGAAATGGATCAATTGTCGTTGTTGATAACTACAATTTCATCACTCAACATCGCTTGGGGGCTCTCACAAAATCTTGGTTTGAGGAAATCTGGCGCATTAAAGTGCCCCTTAAGATCACTCTTTTTGCATGGATTTCTAGGAAAAACAAAATCTTGACCTAGGATAACCTCTGCAAAAGAGGTTTCGCGGGCCCTGGTCGATGTTCTCTTTGTGGTCTTGATATTGAAAATGTGTGTCACCTATTTTTTCTTTGCAGGTTTGCTTCTCTAGTTTGGTCCCATATCCTCACTTATTGTGGGATTCCATTACATAACTTCACATCCATTGAAAATTGTCTAAAATGGGGACTATCAGGAAGAGGAATACGACCTTACATCCCTTTGCCAGTGATTTGGGAGGTCTGAAAATCCCGCAAGAATGTTATTTTCCATGGCTAGGTTCATAACACACACTAAACCATCTCCAAGATATTGGCATGGCTTGACTTCATGGCACCTTCCCCATATAAAGAACGAGACTTGTCGAGACACCTTGTTCGCAATCAAATCTATTTTCAAGCATGTTTCTTTGATGGGGAAGAGAAGAATGGGAGATGTGGTTGCAGAGTTGTTCTATACACTGATGTAGATGTTTCCTATAGGATGCACTGGTATGGGGGTATGGGCACCAATACCTGTGTCAAATTTGTGGCGCTTTGCAGACTCCTCTGGTTCGTTGCTGAGAAATAAGTTCCAGTCAATCACATCTACGGGGATTCGAAAACCATTGTTGATGGGTTTTATGGAAAATCACAATTCAAACCCCTCAAATTAAGATATAGGATAACACGCACTGAGGAACTCCTCCACTCTTTCCAACACTTCAACATACAACACATTTTCTGTGAATCTAATTCTAAGGCATGCCTCTTATCTAAATGAGAGTTTCTGGACGAGGAGGGATATATGTTTGTTTCTTCTTCACTTCATGGTGTTGCACAATGGGAGGATATAATTTATCTTCCTTAGATGAATGATCCGATAATGCTCATCTCGTATGCCATCTTCTGGTTTTTGTTTTCTTTTTGGTACTCTTTTTGGACATCTTTGTTTGTTCTGATCTTCGATTGTATTTGGATATCTACCTCTATTTTATGAAGTATGCTTATGAACTCACTATTCCTGGTTAATATCGGGATGATGGTTTCCTTTTCAGCTGAATTTTGAACCTATTGAATATGACATGAACAATGTAAACTGAAATATCCCTAATAAAATTTAGTTCTATTTTTTTCTTTTGAAAAACCTAACGCTTAGATTGCAAGAATCTGAAATGGTATAAACACATTTTATTTATACTGAGAAATATTTTTTTATTCAAATCATTGTATTTATACATGGTTTTTTTTAATATAATTTAATATTTTTTGAAATTGATTTTCAAAATAATCACATTATTAATATTGATAATGTAATTAATCCTAAAGTCACTTTCAAAGAATCAATATAAATTACAAAAATTTAAAATCAAAAAATATTTTAATATTATTTAAAATTTTAATTTCATATTTTTCTTTCACTCAATTGCTTTCAAAATAATTAAACACGAAAATAAATAAATAAAATTATACAATTAATCAAAACAACTCATTCGCCAATAGAGAAAGGGTTGTTGACTTTTATTTTTCTAATTTAATGGACGGTCGAGATAAATTTTGGAAGGAATATTCCAGACATATCCTTCGTCTTAGTCGAGTCGATGATGGACAACTGAGGTGTAAGGGAGCCCCAACTGTTAGAACAAAAAAAATTGAAAAGTGGATTGAAAAAAGTTATGTAATCATTAAACATAAATAGTTTTTTTTATTAAGTTTTTGTGATAAGTTTATATTGTTTCATTAAATCACATAAGTCTTGTAGTTAAATTTAACTATTTGTTTTTGCATGTAGGATAATTGAATTGATGAGTGAGATTCTTTATCACCTTCTTCATGGTTAAGCTGTAACTATTTAGATTTACTAGTCATGTTGCTTTTGTTATGTTGGTTTTTAAGTGGATTTTTTTTATGTGTTAAAGCTTTTGTGAATTATATGTTTTGAAATTAATTTATGCTAAGGATCACAAGAAAAAGGAAAATCTAACTTGACGCTCAAGGATGGAAGGGTTTCAGAGAAAAAGATTTCCGTTATTTAAAAAAAAAATAGAACCATTGGTTTATATCATAAAGTTTATTGTGAAATTTAGGATATGAGTGAAACCGTATTATTATTAAAAATAATAATTATTAATTTCAATTAATAATAATAATTATTATTAATTATAAATAAAATAATTATGAATAATAATAAATATAAATATTAATCACAATAATTATTATTAATTATTAACAATTTTATTAATATTTAATAATAATAATTTCTCGCTTAAAAATAATAAATTGATAAATTAATAAGTATTATTAAACAATAACATTATTGATGATGATGATTAACGTCCACTAAGACCAATATGATTTATTGGACCTTAAGAAAGAAGTAGTAAATTGAGATTATTTAAGATTTTGTTTATGTGATAAAAAATGATAAAAAGAAGCGTTCCGAGGTTATTGTAGTTTTCATGAGTAAACAAGTCAAGGAGGTTGGTAGTGGGGGGAATTTTATGGAAATGAGAATGGATGTGAGTAAGGGTCGGAAAATCCAAGAGAAAGTGATTTTCATCTTCGAATCTCTAAGTGTAAAAAATGAGGCATATTCTTTCATACCAAGGAATCTTGGGAATAAGCCAACGCCCAATTTCACATCGGAGCTCACGAGAATTAGTTCTAATCCTTGCAATATGCATTTTCTTATTAGCATTGGTTAATACAAAAAGGTAATTTTGGTTAGCAAGCATGGGTTTGATTACCTCCTTATAATATCTTACTTTATTTTCCCCTATAACTCTTTATCACTCCACAACCTATCTTTAAATTTGGAAGTAATGATGTTTTTAATATTATCCTTATTTCCCAAGAGGATCTCCTCCCTTATTTCCCAATGGTCGAGCCAAAAATTGACATCCTTATGCCACCCTTGCTTGAGACAAATGTGGTTTTGACTAGAGTTAGAAGCAATTTTTGGGAGCCTCTTGGATTCCATGTTGTCAAACTTCTTCTTATACATCAAATAATTAAACATAGCCGTGCATTCAATGGGGGAAATGCTAGCTTCAATCAAGAAAATAGGGTAGGGAGTATTACCTTTAATCTTGAGGTTGTAGGTTATGAATTGTTTTTGGATCATTTCAATATTTCTCCGATAATCTCTTGATAAAATACAACCCCACACCTCACATTCATATAAAATAATAGGGGTGACGAGAGTCTCGAATAGGATTTTTTTTACTCCAAACACAAAGATCAGTTGTCTTATAGTTTTTTTCAAGCTCATAGTAAGCTTTTCAACCTTCTAAAAGAATTTTCTCAATACTATAGTTCTAGTTGAGTTGATGGTGAATGTCAATACCTAAAAGTTTGTAAGAAGAAACATTCTTTAAGTAATTTTTATCATAGATGAAATTGTCATAAGTGATACTTTTGGATTTAATAATCATAAATTTAATATTGTGAGTATTAAAAACCATACTCGTATTGATACAGTAATCATGGAGGGATTTAAGCTGCTTTTCGAGATCATTTGGACTCCTGGCAATAAGAAAGATATCATCAGCATGAAGCAGAAGAGTAATGAATATACCAACAAGCTTCGGTTCTTCACAACCAACAGCTTCTAAGAATTCCTCAAGCTTGTGAAACTCAGCATATCAACTAATATTATTTTAAATATTTTTAAAAAATAAAAAAAATAATATAGGGTGAAAATGTGAAGTTGGGTTACACTTTTGTGAGAATCGAGGGCAGAAATTTTTTTCTCAATAGTTTGGCCGAACTTTTACAAAATTTCAGTCGTACTCTTAGAGAGTTCAGCCAAACTTTCGAAATTAGTTCGGCCGAACTCGTTCTGCCGTTTACATTGATGACGTACTGACGGCGTGGGCAAACAGATTTTTGGCCGGACATGGGAAAACCGGCAATAAAAGTTCGGCTGAACTGGACTATTAGTTCGACCGAACTCGTATTTTATAAATATATCGGCCCATAAACTTTTATAGGTTTCTTGTTCACATCTATCTCGCACGTCCGATTCTTGTTCGTTTGTTGTTGTTGATGATTTGTTGTGCTCTGTGGATTTTGTTGTTGCTCTGTTGCGCTCTTTTGTGCTCTGTGATTTGAAGTTGCACCGCGACGACTTTCTACGAATTTACAGGTATGTATCTGCATATCTATGCTTATAGAATGCAAATTTCTGTTATAAATTCAATTTACATTATGTGAACGTTAAATGAAACAGTAGTTGTGAAAATTAAGAGCTTCTTGATATGAACCAAATTTATACATTATGTGAATGTTAAATGAAAGAGTAGCCGTGAAAATTAATAGCTTTTTTATATGAAATAGTAGCAGTGAAAATTAAGGGCTTAGTTTATTAAGCTTTTTGATATGAAACAATAGCAGTGAAAATTAAGGGCTAAGTTTATTAAGCTTTTTGATATGAAACAGTAGCAGTGAAAATTAAGCTTGACTTAGTTTATTAAGCCTTTTAATATGAAACAATAGCACTGGTGTCTGTTTGTTTAGATACCATACTTTCATTCCTTAGAATCAGAATCTAATGCTCTTTCCCTTCTGGATGGGCTACGAGAAAAATCATGGAATAAATGTTTATTATCAAAATCTAATGCTCTAGAAGATCATGGAATAACGGTTTGACATGATGCCTTTGATACATGGCCCCATTAGTTGCAGCAATGCCAAGTATGCAAATAAGATTCTAAAATGATAAGCTCCAATTTTTTGGCTACGGTGTTTACAATCCAATCTATCATTGAATATTTCTCTAATTATCCCTGCAAAAATTTTATACAGAATTAGGACACACGAAACATGAGATCATAGCATCGTTGGATTCCATGATGAACAAACTTCGGCCAAAACTAAGTTTTCAGATTCTCTTCGCTCGCCAATCAATCCACGGATACATTAAAGAAATTTGTTCATTCATTTAATAATAGTGCGCATGTTGAGTATAAAAATGTCAATTTGCAGCATTAGAAAATCTCTAAAAATCTATTATTTCCATCTAAATGGCATGTTATTCCCTGCTGATGGATTATAAAAGTTTATGCAAAATTAAAGTATAACTAACAACAAAAATAGCATTGAGTAACAAATTCTCTCAAACTGAAGAGTAGGAAAGTTGAAAATATCCACGGAAAAGGAAAGTTAAAAATATGACTCTCTATCTCCCTCTCTCTCGAATCTTGATTATAATAGTTTATGCAATAGTAAATTATAACTAACAACAAAAATAGCAGTGAGTAATAAATTCTCTCAAACTGAAGAGTAGGAAAGTTGAAAATATCCACGGAAAAGGATAGTTAAAAATATGACTCTCTATCTCCCTCTCTCTCGACGCTGCTCCTCTCTGTGATTAAAGTATCAATCACTACAAGAGTCTAAGTCTTGAGTCTGTAAGAAAGTTCTTATATCATGCAAGTGTTGAAGTTCGATGTATAATTGTGAGCCTGTGAGCTTGAGTTGATATGAAACAGTATCTTGAGTTTGTAAGAAAGTTCTTATATAATGCAAGTGTTGAAGTTTGATGTATAATTGTGAGCCTGTGAGCTTGAGTTGATATGAAACAACAATAGTGAAAATTAAGTGCTTAGTTTATTAAGCTTTTTGATATGAAATAGTAGCAGTGAAAATTAAGCCCAACTTAGTTTATTAACCCTTTTAATATGAAACAGTAGAACTAGTCTCTGTTTTTTTAGATAGTACAATACTTTCATTCCTTAGAATCAGAATCTAATGCTCTTTCCCTTCTAGCTGGGCTAGGAGAATTTATGAATCTATATCTTTAAACTACTCAAATATTTTATTACAACATAGGAATCATTTCTATATATCTCCCATTTTAATGGGTTCTATCACATTTTGAGAAAGACACACTAGTCATAAAAATTTCCCATTGAAACCAAAAGTGATTTGATACAAAACATAGGTTTTAACCTTATATAGTTAATTGTTTCAAATAGATTCTTAATAAAATGAAAAATATTCAATGTAAAACACATGCATTAACATATAATTGTGATATTTTCCCTTCATTCCAACTTAGTGGACATCCTTCTAGAAAAATCTCTTTTAATGAAGCAGATATATCCATAGTGATCCACTGATATCTGTTCACAAAAAACTATTGCATTTTGGACTTGTATATCTCAAAACTATTCTCATTGAATTTATGCATCTATATTTTTAAACTACTCAACTATTTTATTAACCATAGGAATCATTTCGATATATCTCCCATTTTAATGGGGTCTATCACATTTCGAGAAAAAAACATTAGCCATAAAATTTTCCCATTGAAACAAAAAGTAATTTGATACAAAACATCTAGGTTTTAACCTTATATAGTTAATTGTTTCAAATAGATTCTTAATAAAATGAAAAATATTCAATGTAAAACACATGCACATTAACATATAATTGTGATATTTTCCCTTCTTTCCAACTAAGTCCATCCTTCTAGAAAAATCCCTTTTAATGAAGCAAATATATCCATAGTGATCCACCGATATTTGTTCACCAACAACTATTCCATTTTGGACTTATATATCTCAAAACTATACTCATTAAATTTATGCATCTATATATTTAAACTCAACTATTTTATTACACCATAGGAATCCTTTTGATATATCTCCTATTTTAATGGGGTCTATCACATTTCGAGAAAAAACATATTGGCCATAAAAGTTTCCCATTGAAACCAAAAGTGCTTTGATACAAAACATAGGTTTTAATCTTATATAGGTAATTGTTTCAAATAGATTCATAATAAAATGAAAAATATTCAATGTAAAACACATGCATTAACATATAATTGTGATATTTTCCCTTCTTTCCAACGTAGTGGACATCCTTCTATAAAAATCCATTTTAATGAAGCAGATATATCCATAGTGATCCACTAATATTTGTTCACAAACAACTATTCCATTTTGGACTTTTATATCTCAAAACTATGCTCATTGACTTTATGCATCTATATTTTTAAACGACTTGAAACTATTTTATTACGCCATAGGAATCATTTCGATATATCTCCCATTTTAATGGGGTCTATCACATTTTGAGAAAAACACATTAGCCATAAAAGTTTCCCATTGAAACCAAAAGTGATTTGATACAAAACATAGGTTTTAACCTTGTATGGTTAATTGTTTCAAATAGATTTTTAATAAAATAAAAAATATTCAATGTAAAACACATGCACATTAACATATAATTGTGATATTTTCCCTTCTTTCCAACTTAGTGGACATCCTTCTAGAAAAATACCTTTTAATGAAGTAGATATATCCATAGTGATCCATTGATATTTGTTCACCAACAACTATTTCATTTTGGACTTATATATCTCAAAACTATGCTCATTGAATTTATGCATCTATATCTTTAAACTACTCAACTATTTTATTTCACCATAGGGATCATTTCGATATATCTCCCATTTTAATGGGGTGTATCACATTTACAGAAAAACACATTAGCCATAAAAGTATCCCATTGAAACCAAAAGTAATTTGATACAAAACATAGGTTTTAACCAAACATATAGTTAATTTTTTCAGATAGATTTTTAATAAAATGAAAAATATTCAATGTAAAACACATGCACATTAACATATAATTGTGACATTTTCCCTTCTTTCCAACTTAGTGGACATCCTTATAGAAAAATCCCTTTTAATGAAGTAGATATATCCATAGTGATCCACTGATATTTGTTTACCAACAAGTATTCTATTTTGGACTTATATATCTCAAAACTATGCTCATTGAATTTATGCATTTATATCTTTAAACTACTCAACTATTTTATTTCACGATAGGAATCATTTCGATATATCTCCCATTTTAATGGGGTCTATCACATTTCGAGAAAAACACATTAGCCATAAAAGTTTCCCATTGAAACCAAAATTAATTTGATACAAAACAAAGGTTTTAACCTAATATAGTTAATACAATTTCAAATAGATTCTTAATAAAATGAAAAATATTCAATGTAAAACACATGCATTAACATATAATTGTGATATTTTCCCTTCTTTCCAACTTAGTGGACATCCTTCTAGAAAAATCCCTTTTAATGAAGCAAATATATCCATACTGATCCACTGATATTTTTTCACCAAAAAATATTCCATTTTGGACTTATATATCTCAAAACTATGCTCATTGAATTTATGCATCTATATCTTTAAACTAGTTGAAACTATTTTATTACACCATAGGAATCATTCCGATATATCTCCCATTTTAATGGGGTCTATCACATTTCGAGAAAAACACATTAGCCATAAAAGTTTCCCATGGGATTTTAGTCTGTTTGTTGAGTGTTAACTTCTACAAGTTCTAAAGGCAGAGTCTGTAAAGGGCCAGGTAGCCTCTGAATCTCATCTTTTTTCAAAGGTGACATATCCAGTAAATGCCCCCATAGTCAATCTCTGTAACAAATCTAAATATAAGTTCTTCATTTTAATATCCATAAACCTCAACCACTTTAAGGCAAACTGTGTACATGTGTCATTTCTCCCATAAATTCTTAGGAAACGTTTTTAAAGCATACATGTCATCTTGGCTTTCTCCCATTAACTTTAAAGCATGTTTTTTTTAAGTGCATAAAATAATTTTGCAAACCATGTAAATGTCATTTCTCTCGAACTTTAAGGCCTAAAAATTGAACGTAAAGTGGTTGAACTCTCATAGGATTTTGAACTTCCATAGGATTTCAGTCTGTCTGTTGAGAGTTAACTTCTACAAGTTCTAAAGGCAGAGTCTGTAAAGGGCTAGGCAGCCTCTGGATCTCATCTTTTCTAAAAGGTGACATATCCAGTAAATTCCCCTATAGTCAATCTTTGTAACAAATCTAAATAGAATTTCTTCTGTAACAAATCCATAAACCTCAACCACTTTAAGGAAAACTGTGTACATGTGTCATTTATCCCACAAATTCTTAGGCAAAGTTTTTAAAGCATACATGTCATGTTGGCTTTCTCCCATTAACTTTAAAGCATTTTTTTGTAAGTGCATAAAATAATTTTGCAAACCATGTAAATGTCATTTCTCTCAAACTTTAAGGCCTAAAAATTGAACCTAAAGTGGTTGAACTCTCATAGGATTTTGAACTTCCATAGGATTTTAGTCTGTTTGTTGAGTGTTAACTTCTAGAAGTTCTAAAGGCAGATACTGTAAAGGGCCAGGTAGCCTCTAGATCTCATCTTTTATCAAAGGTGACATATCCAGTAAATTCCCCTATAGTTAATATTTGTAACAAATCTAAATAGAATTTCTTCATTTTCATATCCATAAACCTCAGCCACTTTAAGGAAAATTGTGTACATGTGTCGTTTCTCTCATAAATTCTTAGGCTAAGTTTTTAAAGCATACATGTCATGTTGGCTTTCTCCCATTAACTTTAAAGCATGTTCTTTGTAAGTGCATAAAATAATTTTGCAAACCAGGTAAATGTGATTTCTCTCAAACTTTAAGGCCTACAAATTGAACCTAAAGTGGTTGAACTATCATAGGATTTTAGTTTGTTTGTTGAGTCTTAACTTCTACAAGTTCTAAAGGTAGAGTCTGCAAAGGGCTAGGTAGCCTCTGGATCTCATCTTTTCTCAAAGGTGACATATCCAATAAATGCCCCCACATTCAATCTCTGTAACAAATCTAAATAGAAGTTCTTCATTTTCATATCCATAAACCTCAATCACTTTAAGGAAAACTGTGTACATGTGTCATTTCTCCCAAAAATTCTTAGGCAAAGTTTTCAAAGCATACATGTCCTATTGGCTTTCTCCCATTAACTTTAAAGCATGTTTTTTCTAAGTGCATATAATAATTTTGCAAACTATGTAAATGTCATTTGTCTCAAACTTTAAGGCCTAAAAATTGAACCTAAAGTGGCTGAACTCTCATAGGATTTTAGTCTGTTTGTTGAGTGTTAACTTCTACAAGTTCTAAAGGCAGAGTCTGTAAAGGGTCAGGTAGCCTCTGGATCTCGTCTTGTCTCAAAGGTGACATATCCAGTAAATTCCCTATAGTCAATCTCTGTAAAAAATCTAAATAGAAGTTCTTTATTTTCATATCCATAAACCTCAACCAATTTAAGGAAAAATGTGTACATGTGTCATTTCTCCCAAAAATTCTTAGACAAAGTTTTTAAAACATACATGTCATGTTGGCTTTCTTCCATTAACTTTAAAGCATGTTTTTTGTAAGTGCATAAAATAATTTTTTAAACCATGTAAATGTCATTTCTCTCAAACTTTAAGGCCTAAAAATTGAACCTAAAGTGGCTGAAATCTCATAGGATTTTGAACTTCCATAGGATTTTAGTCTGTCTGTTGAGTGTTAACTTCTACAAGTTCTAAAAGCACAGTCTCTAAAGGGTCAGGTAGCCTCTAGATCTCATCTTTTCTCAAAGGTGACATATCCAGTAAATGCCCCTACAGTCAATCTCTATAACAAATATTAATAGAATTTCTTCATTTTCATATCCATAAACCTCAACCACTTTAAGGAAAGTTGTGTACATGTGTCATTTCTCCCACAAAC
>JAXQQM020058188.1:0-104583 GCA_034641835.2 Pinus albicaulis | reverse complement strand
GGTGCCTTGTGCACGTCCGGGCGGCCCGTTTGCCGTTTGCTCCCATGTGCGTCCGTTCTGCGGGGCCCTTCGTGTCGCCCCGGGGGAGGGCGCACGGACGGGGGCGTTCGGGTCGCCCTGTTTTGTCCGAGGGTGCGCTTATCAGATTTGCTTTTCGTGTGAAAGGTGGGTTGGTAATTGAGTTGTTTTGCTCGGTTGTGCATGAAGAATGGCCTTGGGTCATTTGTAGGGTCGTCGACTTTCTTCTCTCCATCACCACTCGGTAGCATATGAGCGGTAATGTTGGCCATGCTTGTCCTTGGAGGCATGTTTGAACAATCTCTCCTGTCCACTCTATTTTCTAGCATTTGGATGGGGTTGTTGTGTGTGGCTCTTTGAGATGACTGGCCACCTGTTGGTTTTGTTGAAATCGACTCTCCAGTAACTCTCTCTCGTGCCCCTTGGTTGCGCATTTGCTCTCTTGAAATCAGCGTTTTGCTATGTCGCTCGTTCGCTCCGTCGATGTCGTCTCTTCTCTATATTGTTCTTCTCCTCCCTTTTTGCTTGCTTGTGGGGGGAGGGGTTGGATTTTCGTGTGAAAGGTGGGTTGGTAACTGAGTTGTTTTTTCGGGTGTGCCTGAAGAGTGGCCTTGGGTCATTTGTAGGGTCATCGACATTCATCTTCTCTCCATCCCCACTCGGTAGCGCATGAGCGGTAATGTTGGCCATGCTTGTCCTGGGAGGCATATGTGAAAAGAGTTGCCCTTCCGCTCTTTGTTTTCAGAGTTGGATGAGGTCGCTCTGTGTGGCTCCTTGAGACAACTGGCCGGTCGCCTATGTCGCTCTCGTGCCCCTTGCTCGCTCGTTGGCTCTTCGCTATATTGTTCACCTCCTCCCTTTTTGGTGGGTTGGAGAGGGTGTGCTTTTATCCTCGTTGGCTCCGTTGATGTCGGCTCTTCTCTATATTGTTCTTCTCCTCCCTTTTTGCTTGCTTGTGGGGGGAGGGGTTGGATTTTCGTGTAAAAGGTGGGTTGGTAACTGAGTTGTTTGTTCGGGTGTGCCTGAAGGGTGGCCTTGGGTCATTTGTAGGGTCATCGACTCTCACCTTCTCTCCATCCCCACTCGGTAGTGCATGAGCGGTAATGTTGGCCATGCTTGTTCTGGGAGGCATATGTGAAAAGAGTTACCCTTCTGCTCTGTGTTCTCAGAGTTGGATGAGGTCGCTCTGTGTGGCTCCTTGAGCAAGCTGACATTCGCCTATGTCTCTCTCTCGTGCCCCTTTCTCGCCTCGTTGGCTCTCAGGTGATGTTGGATCTTCGCTATATTGTTCACCTCCTCCCTTTTTGGTGGGTTGGAGAGGTGGGCTTTTGTCTCGTTGGCTTCGTGAAATCAGCTCCTCGCTATATTGTTCACCTCCTCCCCTTTTGGTGGGGGGAGGGCTTGGATTTTCGTGTGAAAGGTGGGTTGGTAAATTGAGTTGCTTGTTCGGCTGGGCCTGAAGAATGGCCTTGGGTCATTTGTAGGGTGGTCGACATTCATATTCTCTCCATCCCCACTCGGTAGCACATGAGCGGTAATGTTGGCCATGCTTGTCTTGGGAGGCATATGTGAAAAGAGTTACCCTTCCGCTCTGTGTTCTCAGAGGTGGATGAGGTCGCTCTGTCTGGCTCCTTGAGACAACTGGCCGGTCGCCTATGTCGCTCTCGTGCCCCTTGCTCGCTCGTTGGCTCTGTCGATGTTGGCTCTTAGCTATATTGTTCACCTCCTCCCTTTTTGGTGGGTTGGAGAAGTGGGATTTTGTCTCGTTGGCTTCGTGAAATCGGCTCCTCGGTATATTGTTCACCTCCTCCCCTTTTGGTGGGGGAAGGGGTTGGATTTTCGTGTGAAAGGTGGGTTGGTAACTGAGTTGCTTGTTCGGGTGTGCCTGAAGAGTGGCCTTGGGTCATTTGTAGGGTGGTCGACTCTCATCTTCTCTCCATCCCCACTCGGTAGTGCATGAGCGGTAATGTTGGCCATGCTTGTCCTGGGAGGCATATGTGAAAAGAGTTACCCTTCCGCTCTGTGTTCTCAAAGTTGGATGAGGTCGCTCTGTGTGGCTCCTTGGGACAACTGGCTGGTCGCCTATGTCGCTCTCGTGCCCCTTGCTCGCTTGTTGGCTCCGTCAATGTTGGCTCTTTGCTATATTGTTCACCTCCTCCCTTTTTGGTGGGTTTGAAAGGTGTGCTTTTGTCTCGTTGGCTTCGTGGAATCGGCTCCTCACTATATTGTTCACCTCCTCCCCTTTCGGTGGGGGGAGGGGTTGGATTTTCGTGTGAAAGGTGGGTTGGTAATTGAGTAGCTTGTCGGGTGTGCGTGAAGAATGGCCTTGGGTCATTTGTAGGGTGGTCGATTTTCACATTCTCTCCATCCCCACTCGGTAGCACATGAGCGGTAATGTTGGCCATGCTCGTCCTTGGAGGCATATGTGAACAATTCCCCCTTCGCTCTGTGTTCTCAGAATTGGATGGGTTTTTGTGTGTGGCTCCTTGAGACGACTGTCCTCTTCATTGAGTGGCTCTTTATGGTGCCGGTTTCTTGTACTTGTACTCTTTCTATGTCAGCACTGTGGGTTGAGATGCATACGTTTAAGAGGAATGCGGAGGGGTTTTGGCTGTAAGCTGCCCCTCTTGCTTGCTTTTTCCATTGGGCGATCTGAGGAGCGGGGTTCTCCTTGTTGTAAAATTAAGGTTTGGAATTCCTTTCAGAGTGCACGTTGTTTGTCCCTGCGTTGGCTTTGAGGTCTTGATAGATGTGGTGGCCAATTTGTTTGCTCGAGTGATCGGCTTTTTCCTTGCATCTTGCGTGCATCGTAGGATTATGCGGCTTGGAATGTTAAGACACAAGGTGATGGGCATTTCTTGTTTTCTTGATCGCTCATGCGATTGTGGTCCAATGGGGATGAGGCTTGCTATGTTGATGGCGGGGACTATATCTGGAAGGAGGACTTCAAGGTGGAACGCTCTGACCTCCCTCCTCTGTGTGGTGGTGGCTGTAGGTGAGAAGTTTTCATTGTCCAGTTGGTAAGTCGGTGGGGCAATCTCCCCGGGTTGTACCCATCGGGTGTGTGGGGTCAATAGCTGCACAGTCCACTCCTCTTGTTCGGATATGTTCATGCCTTTTGTAGCGAGCCTCTTGATCTGCATTCATTTTGTTCCTTTGCCTTCGCATCGAGGTTGCCCCAGGCGATCAAGCGATCGAGGTCCACCGTTGCTGATGTCTGGGTGGACTCCTTGGTGGTCTCGGTGCGGGGTGGGGGGAGGGTTGGAGGGGGGAATTTTTAAGGGAGGTTGCAAGAATGGTTTTTCTTGTTTTATTTCCATCCTTTTGCATCGAGGGTGCCGCAGGCGATCAAACGATCGAGGTCCACTGTTGCTGCTGACCGGGTGGACTCCTAGGTGGCCTGGGTGCGGGGCGGGGAGGGTTGGGGTGGCATTTCTAATAGAGGTTGTCGACTTGGTCATTCTCCTTCTACTTCCTTCTTTTTCCTTTGCCGTGAGGTTTCCGGAGGTGATCAAGTGATCGAGGTCCGCTGTTGCTGCTGTCCGGGTGGACTCCTAGGTGGCCTCCCTGCTGGGCGGGAAGGGTTGCAGGGAATTTTTAAGAGACGTCGTGGGGTCGGTTTCTCTCCCTTTATTTACTTACTTTGCTTTCGCATCGAGGTTGCCGCAGGCGATCAAGTGATCGAGGTCCACTGTTGCTGCTGTCCGGGTGGACTCCTAGGTGGCCTCGCTGCTGGGCGGGAAGGGTTGCAGGGAATTTTTAAGCGATGCCGTGGGGTCGGTTGCTCTCCCTTTATTTACTTACTTTGCTTTCGCATCCAGGTCGCCGCAGGCGATCGGGTGATCGAGGTCCATCGTTTCTGCTGTCCGGGTGGACTCCTAGGTGGCCTTGGTGCAGGGCGGGGATGTTTGGGAGGCGTTTGAGATAGAGAGAGAGAGATTGTGTGGTTGGTCTTTCTCCATTTTTTTGCCTTTGCATCGGGGTCGCCACAGGCTCTCGAGGTCCACTATTGCCGCTGTCGTAGTGGACTCCTAGGTGGCCTTGGTGCGAGGCGGGGAGGGTTTGGGGGGCATTTCTAAGAGAGTCATGTTTCTGTTTTCTCCCCTTTGTCCATTCACTGTGGCTGTCGTGGGTGATGAGGATTTTTCCATCCTTGCTGGTTGGGGGGTGGTTACCAACTTTTAGGCAGCCTCGGTGCAATGTGACTCGGTGGGTTGACCCATTTTTTCACTTTGTGGATCTTGCATCCATTGTCCATTACGTTTGATGTCTTGCATGTCCTTGGCATGTAGTGTGTGTGGGATCTAATCCCTTCTTGGGGATGCAAGAGTCTGAGTATAAGAGCTTTACATGACATTTTGACCTCTTTTTGACTTGATGGGTGTTTAGGCTGGCTCCCTATAAGAGAGAACTTTGAATGCCCTTTGAAGTGGGAGGGTGCTACCTGGTTGATCCTGCTAGTATTCATATGCTTGTCTCAAAGATTAAGCCATGCATGTCTAAGTATGAACTAATTCATTCTGTGAAACTGTGGATGGCTCATTAAATAAGTTATGTTTTTTTTTATGGTACCATACACCTATGATAACCATAGTAATTCTAGAGCTAATACGTGCACTAAGTCCGGAGCTCTTTGGAAGGGATGCATTTTTCCCGATAAAAAGGCCGGCTCGGGCTTGCACGCTTCTCAGTGAATCATGATAACTCGACGGATCGCACGGCCTGTGCTGGCGTGCTTCATTCAAATTTCTGCCTTATCAACTTTCGATGGTAGGATAGAGGCCTACCATGGTGGTGGCAATTGACGGAGAAGTGGAGTTGAATTCCGACAGGACCAGAGAAAGCGGCTACCACATCCAAGAGTAGCAGGCACGCAAATTGCCCAATCCTTGACATGGGGGAGGTAGTGACAATAAACAAAAATACTGGGCTCATCAAGCCTGGTAATTGGAATGAGTACAATCTAAATCCCTTAACAAAGATCCATTAGAGGGCAAGTCTGGTGCCAGCAACCATGATAATTCCAGCTGAAATAGCGTATATTTAAGTTGTTGCAGTATAAAAGCTCGTAGTTGGATCTTGGGTTGTAAGGGCCAGTCTGTATACTTGGTGTGCACCTGCCCTTCCATCCATTTTTTCGGCGGTGTGCACCTGGCCTTAACTGGCTGGGTCGTAGCTCCGGTGTTGTTACCTTGAAAAAATTAGAGTGCTCAAAGCAAGCTTATGCTCTGAATATATTAGCATGGAATAACGTGATAGGAGTTTGGTCATATTGTGTTGGCCTTCGGGACCGAGTAATGATTAATAGGAATTGATTGTTGGGGGCATTCGTATTTCATTGTCGGAGGTGAAATTCTTGGATTTATGAAAGATGGAGAGACTGCCTTGGCATTTGCAAGGATGTTTTCATTAATCAGAAACGAAAGTTGGGGGCTCGAAGACGATCGGATCTTAGTCCTAGTCTCAACCATAAATGATCTTGGGCCGGGGATCGAGATGTTTCTCTAAGGACTGCCGGCACAGCCACGAATCGAGTGTTTGGGTTCGAAGTATGGTCGCAAGGCGAAAACTTAAAGGATTGATGGAAGACACGCGAGTGGAGCACACGGCTTAATTTAACTCAACACGGGGGAAACTTACCAGGAGGACATGGTAAGGATTGACGGTCAAGAGCTCTTTCTTGATTCTATGGGTGGTGGTGCATGGCCATTCTTAGTTGGTGGAGCGATTTGTCTGGTTAATTCCGATAACGAATGAGACCTCAGCCTGCTACATAGCTACGCGGAGGTTCCCCTTCACGGCCAGCTTCTTAGAGGGACTATGGCCGTTTAGGCCATGGAAGTTTGAGGCAATAACAGGTTTTTGATGCCCTTAGATGTTCTAGGCCGCACGCGCGCTACACTGATGCAGCCAACGAGTTTTTCCTCCTGGTTCGAGAGCATCGGGAAATCTTCACAAATTGCATTGTGATGGGGATAGACCATTGCAATTATTGGTCTTCAACAAGGAATTCCTAGTAAGCGCGTGTCATCAACTCGTGTTGACTACGTCCCTACCCTTTGTACACACACGCCGTCTCTCTGGAATTGAATGATCCCGTTAAAGTGTTCGGATTGCGTCGACGACGGTGGTTCGCCGGCGCTCGATGTCGTGAGAAGTTCATTGAACCTTATGATTTAGAGGAAGGAGAATTCATAACAAGGTTACCATAGGTGAACCTACGGTAGGATCATTGATAGCAGGGTTTTGTTTTTTCGTTTGGGTTGTGTGTGGGTTTCGATTATATGTAATCTAGGAACATGTGGTGTGTCTCTAGGTGAGTGGGTTTGATGCTTTGTCGGGGTGGTGCCTCTTACGAAAGAGACTCGCAACATTTTTAGTTGCCTATCTTGAGTTCACGCTTGTTATTTCATGTACTTGCAAGCGATGCTTGTGCTTGTCCCATCCTTTGTTATTATTTCCCCTAATGTGTTTTTTGTATGGGGTTGGGAGAGCTCGTTGCCAGGAGCCCCCTCTCCAACGGTCCGTTTGGCGGGGGCATGGTTGCTTTGCGGTCGGGTGCTTGGGAAACACAATGGAAAAGTCGGACTCGTTCGTAAGCGGCGGTGCTGCGGTCCTTTGTCTGTTGGAAGATGTGGGCCTCCATAGTTGGTTCTCTCCAAAAGGCGATGGTGGTGGTTTATGTGTTTATTTGGGTGAGCCTTTTTATTGGTGGTTGGTTCAAGGGAGTGGTTGTGCATGTGCTTCCTACCTCAACCATTTCGTGAGGGGAAAATGTCAGGGTGGGGTCAATATGGGATGGATGAAGCACGGTGTTGGGGTTCCCATGTTTTGGCGATTTGGAGACCAAAAGATGAGACAACATCAAACCACTTTGGGGCCCTAGGATATAGCCGTCCTGGACCCGGAGAGGGATCTCTCCAGTAAAACAAAGAATGATATATCTTTGAGGCTCAAGATGAGATGTTAGGCCAGGTATGAAGCACCAAGGGGGGTTTTAAATAATTTGGTTGAAGGGTTGCTGGGTTGGTCACAAGATCATGGACTGAGAAAGCAGTGGGAGGAAAAGAACAAAACAACGGTTGTTTCAGCAAAGAGGATAGGCCGAGACAGTGCCAACCATTGGGCTATGGAGTCATAAAAGGAAATTACTTGCATCCACTAGCCAAGGCTTCCAAAGGGCAAGTCATCTAATACTAGAGGATCTTTAGATTAGATGGTGGGGTGGAACATTAAGGGAGAAAGTGAAAGAAGGAGAACAGCCCAATTTCTGTCTATAGATCAGGTCAGAGGTCATTTAACTCGGGAACACAACAGATATAATCAAAGCATTCCCTCAAAGGGATAAGGACTATTAGATGATTAAAGATCAGCTCTAACTCAAAATCTTACTCTATAACTCAAGGAAAACAAGCTCTAAGATGAGGGATCTTTAGAAAGGTAAGTTAGTCATGCAAGGTCCTAGTGGGCAGGGGCTAACACTTATCCCCGGTGTTCCCAAACCTTCCAGTGAAACAGCAAGAACATCTAAGCAGATTCATTCAATTCATACATCATCCCGTGACAATATAACATTATTTATATTTGGTTAAATCAACTAAACCATCTCTTAGATAGCACAGAAGCGAGAAAAGCTGAAGGTAGGGAGAAGCAGACAGTAGGGGTGTGCCGGTGCCTATGAATCCTATACCATTATTCTGATGCCTACCAGTAGAACATGAAACAGTATGAAAATGTAATAAACAGAGTTAAGAAACACATCACCAATAGTAATAGACCAGGATCCTGTGAAAAGTGCTTTGATTAATTGATGCAACACCAGTCATGTACAATATGGCTCAATGGCTGTTACAGCCCAGACTTTCTCCTCCCCGCCTATTACATACAAATACTTTGCTACTCCCTCCCACGACTGTTCTAACAGTCAAATGAATCCCTCTAATAGCAAACTACGCAGCAACTGAACAACAACAACCTTTACAATATGTTCTCGGGGATCTTTTATAGGAGAAGAGGAAGAAGCAGTGGTAGGATATACAATAAATGAATCTCATTAAGACAGAATCGGCGGAAGTGTCCACGCCCATACTGCTTAATGGCTCTGTGCGTACTCTGTAGACTGTTTGGAGGCTCTGTCAGGCCGAACTCGGCCTCTGATATTTCTTTGGAGTCCTTTCTGGTGCTTGGAGCTCTGTGCTGCCATTCTGGAATAAATGAACTGATTCAAAAGTTCGTCTGTCCATCCATGCTTCATTACTGTGGCCTGACAATATTTTAAGAAGCTCTGTCAGTGTTCTTGACTTTCCTGGGCTCGAGGAGCACGGAGGACGCTGTGGGGAGGTGTACTTCTGGAGTAAATGCGCTCTGCTGTTAGGTAGTGCAGTAATGGCTTACTGGTGCGCTCATTAGTCTTCAAACAGGGCCTTTCCTTTGAATGCGGGGTTAACGTTTATTATGTCAATCAACAGTCATTAACCCCTTTGAATCCTTTCTGCTGATCTGCTGGCCGGCTGAAATGGCTTCTCTGTACTATCTGCACACTTTTAAAATATACCTGTTTAAAACCCGGGCAGTGGTGGCGGAGGAAATGCTGAGGAGGCGGTGGGATGGTGGCGGAAGAGTGGAGAATGGTGGAAAGAACACAGAGTGGCGGAGAAATGATTAACAATGTAAAAACCCAAAGGTTGTTGTTTGGGCAAATTACATAGGGAGACACGAAAAACAATACACGGAGGTGTGAATGTGGGACCCGGCAGAGGCGGAGGGCGATTGAACACGAGCCGTCAGATCCGAGAGGAAACGGACGGCTATGATCTAATCGCACAATCGCAATCGGAGGTCGGAGTGGGGAGCGATCGCAACGCACAACACAGAAGTTCCGATTGCGATTGAGAGGGGGGACACGATTGAGCGACAACCGTCGATCTCGAATCTGAATCAACGGCGGGGATGCAATTGGAGGGAAAATCGAGAAGGACGACGGGAGAGGAGCGGGATGAATCTGGACCGTTGGATCTGGCAGGACGAACGGCGGAGATGAAATCGGAAGAGAGAGAGAAGAACTTGCGATCGGCAATCGGGGGGGGAGTTGCGATTGAGCGATGACCGTCGGATCGCGGGAAAATGGATGGCGGAGATTTAATCGGGGGGAAGACGGAAGAACTTACGATCAGCGATCGGGAGAGGACTTGCGATTGTGTGATAGCCGTTGATCTGCGAAAGGATGGACGGTCAGGATTCAACGGAGGATGGAGGGAAGAGCATGCGATTGCGATCGGGGGTCGAAGCGCGATTGAGCGCTGACCGTTCGATCGGGGATCAGATCAGCGGTTCAGATGTAATCGGAGGGACAGAGCGATCGGGGGATCGGAAGACAGGGTGCGATTAGCGAAGGACCGTCGGATCAGCGGGAGGATGGACGGTCAGGATTCAATCGGAGCACGGTGGAAAGGGCTTGCGATCAGCGATCGGGCGGGGGGCAATGCGATTAGCGTTTAGCCGTTCGATCGAAGCAGATCAACGGTGCGGAACAGATCAGGGACTTAACGTTATAACCCAATCGCATCGGGGATTTTCAATGTTACACAGGGGTTTGCACCCGCCCGACCTTCCGATTGTGATTGGCGCTCAGGACTTAAGCGCTTGGTCCCAGCGTCGGGGCACATGTGGGGAAGTGGTCAAGGGGAAGGGGCTAGGCCTTGGAATAAGGTCGGAGAGTGGGTTTTTTTAGCCCATCTTAATGGATTTTAAGGGGTTTGAAGGGGAACGATAGAGGGATAAAGGGGAGAAAAGGCCAACAAAGGTTAGGGGAAGAAATTAGAGGGGATTTTGGGGGGAAATGAAGGGTAAGAAGGGAAATAGAAGGGGAAAACAAGGGGGATGAAAAGGGGCCAATTGGGGAAGAAATAAGAAGGAAAAGGGGGCCTTTGGGCATTTCTTCACATAGCAGAGAGGCTTTAAAAGGGGAACCAGCAGAGGGGATTTCATCAAAGGATAAAAGACACATAGAGGCTTCAAGGAGACTGTGTCTTCAGTGGAGATGCATTCCTTGAAGGCTCAAAAACAATTTAGCCCCCTATTTGCTTGTGAAAAAATTTAAAGGGGGGCTAACAGTGGCTCCACATGGGGATGGCTTCTTCTTGAAGGAGTCAAGAATTCAGAAATTGATCTCTTGGTGTAGGCCAGATGCCTGCTGCTTGAACCATCCTTTTCTTTCCTTGATCAGCTGCCACAAACTATGAAGACAACATATCAGCAGAAACACTTCCCATACAACTACCTACCCACACTATAGTCCTAAAAAATTTTCTTCTGGGTGCATTTGGACTTGCAGACCCTTTACATCGTTAACTTTTACAAACAGGAAAAATAAACCTAATCTACTTCTACCCTTATTACTCCATGAGACCAGATTAGACTGTTGGTCTCATATGTTTCTCTACCTACACTACTACCTGCTAGGATTAGACTGTCTAGCAGGTTTCTTCTCTACATTCTAAGACAGAAATTTAAACAACTAACTACATGCTCATAGGCTGAGCTTTATTGAGCTTCCTACCTACCCTACCCTAACCGGAAATCTCTAATGTTATAGGTGATATGATAAAGCCAATACAGCCAGTCAAGTAGTAGTGAAAAAGGATATGAGCACTGGCTTCCTGTCAGAGATAACCACAGGGCGCTCTGCATGTGGTTCTTCAAAACTGTGGTCACCATCAGTAGTGACCATTTCTGATGAATCTGGCCCTTGCTAAGGATCAACGCTGGAGTATTTGAGCAAATCAGGGCCTCCATGTATTCTGCCACAGGATCCACGAACACAGGATGTATACTCTCTTCTTTCTGGCCTGCCATGATTGGTAGGCTGTATATGTCCTGGGCAACTTCGATTATTGCATCTTCCACTGCATCTTCGGTGTGGCTCATGAAAAACGAATCTTCTTCTTCTTGTATTTTGAAGAGCAGCGGAATTCCTTCTCTTTTAGGGGGCGGGAGACTTTCCAAGAATGCTCTGGGGTCTCTGAACTCGTATGATTTTTCTTGTGAGTTCAAGAGTTCAATCTCAGCCTCATACCTCTCCGCCAGTACTTCTAGGACAACCTTCTTCAGCTCAGGCTGGTCATTGAATCTTGAGCTGAAACGGAAAGCCTTCGGAAGGTCCTCGCTTCTGAGTTTAGCCAGTATATCTTATATTCCACAACGAAACTCTTCAAGGGGGCTCAACTCAGAGTCTTCCATTTGGTAGGGATGATGTTGCACTACGACTGATCTCCCAGTGGAGTCTTATGTGAATCCACAGATAATCAGTGGCCTGCTGATCACCAGTGGAGTCTTTTTATCATTCAAGAATTGTGGAGTCGCTAGGTGGATGATTTACAACTTACTGTCCACCACAGTGGTTTACCAAATCAAAGCTGACTGATCTATCCCCAGTGGAGTCGCCATTATGTTGGTGACAACAATGGGAAATATACCAATATCAACAACTGTAAACTCTCAGATTCGTCCCCAGCGGAGTCGCCATTATGTTGGGGTTCCCATGTTTTGGCAGATTTGGCAATACCAAAAGATGAGACAACATCAAACCACTTTGGGGCCCTAGGATCTAGCCCTCCTGGACCCGGAGAGGGATCTCTCCAAATATAACAAAGAATGATGTATCTTTGAAGCTCAGAATGAGATGTTAGGCTAGTTATGAAGCACAGAGGGGGGTTTTAAATGATTTGGTTGAAGGGTTGCTGGGTTGGTCACGAGATCATGGACTGAGAAAGCAGTGGGAGGAAAGGAACAAAGCAGCAGGCTGTTTCAGCAGAGAGAATGGGCCAAGACCGTGCCATCCATTGGGCTATGGAGTCATGAGAGGAAATTACTTGCATCCACTAGCCAAGGCTTTCAAAGGGCAATTCATCTACACTAAAGGATATTTTTAGATAGATGATGGGATGGAACATTAAGGAGAGAAGGTGAAAGAAGGAAAGACAACCATATTTCTGTCTATAGATCAGGTCAGAGGTCATTTAACTCCAGACCTGCTTGGACATACTCAAAGGCAACTCTCAAAGAGACAAAGGGGCTGCTTATAGATCAAACCAGAGGTCATTTAACTCCAGATCTGCTTTAGCAACTCCAAGGGAAAAACAGAGATAAGATTTGACAAAGAAACATCCAAGTGGCAAACTCCCAAGTTCATACATCAGCCAGCAGGCAATAACATCCGCTGCACTGGTTAAACCCATGAATTTACTCTTAGATAACACATTTAAGCAGAAAACATAAAGATAGGGAGAGCAGACAGCATAGGGCACCTAACAAGGGTGAATCCTATACCATTATTCTGATGCCTACCAGAAGAACATGAAACAATGTGAAAATGTAATAAACAGAGTTAAGAAACACATCACCAATAGTAATAGACCAGGATCCTGTGAAAAGTGCTTTGATTAATTAATGCAACACCAGTCATGTACAATATGGCTCAATGGCTGTTACAGCCCAGACTTTCTCCTCCCAGCCTATTACATACAACTACTCTGCTACTCCCTCCCACGACTGTTCTAACAGTCAAATGAATCCCTCTAACAGCAAACTACGCAGCAACTGAACAACAACAACCTTTACAATATGTTCTCGGGGATATTTTATAGGAGAAGAGGAAGAAGAAGTGGTAGGATATACAATAAATGAATCTCATTAAGACAGAATCGGCGGAAGTGTCCACGCCCATACTTCTTAATGGCTCTGTGCGTACTCTGTAGACTGTTTGGAGGCTCTGTCAGGCCGAACTCTGCCTCTGATATTTCTTTGGAGTCATTTCTGGTGCTTGGAGCTTTGTGCTGCTATTTTGGAATAAATGAACTGATTCAAAAGTTCGTCTGTCCATCTATGCTTCATTACTGCGGCCTGACAATCTTTTAAGAAGCTCTGTCAGTGTTCTTGAATTTCTTGGGCTCGAGGAGCACGGAGGATGCTGTGGGGAGGTGTACTTCTGGAGTAAACGCGCTCTGCTGTTAGGTAGCGCAGTAATGGCTTACTGGTGCGCTCATTAGTCTTCAAACAGGGCCTTTCCTTTGAATGCGGGGTTAACGTTTATTATGTCAATCAACAGTCATTAACCCCTTTGAATCCTTTCTGCTGATCTGCTGGCCGGATGAAATGGCTTCTCTGTACTATCTGCACACTTTTAAAATATACCTGTTTAAAACCCGGGAAGTGGTGGCGGAGGAAATGCTGAGGAGGCGGTGGGATGGTGGCGGAAGAGTGGAGAATGGTGGAAAGAACACAGAGCGGCGGAGAAATGACTAACAATGTAAAAACCCAAAGGTTGTTGTTTGGGCGAATTACACAGGGAGACATGAAAAACAATACATGGATGCGTGAATGTGGGACCCGGCAGAGGCGGAGGGCGATTGAACACGAGCCGTCAGATCTGGGAGGAAACGGACGGCTATGATCTAATTGCACAATCGCAATCGGAGGTCGGAGCGGGGAGCGATCGCAACGCACAACACAGAAGTTCCGATTGTGATTGAGAGGGGGGACGCGATTGCGCGACAACCGTCGATCTTGGATCTGAATCAATGGCGGGGATGCAATCGGAGGGAAAATAGAGAAGGACGACGGGAGAGGAGTGGGATGAATCCGGACTGTTGGATCTGGCAGGACGAACGGTGGAGAGGAAATCAGAAGACAGAGAGAAGAACTTGTGATCGGCGATCGGGGGGGGGAGTTGCGATTGAGCGATGACCGTCGGATCGCGGGAAAATGGACGGCAGAGATTTAATCGAGGGGAAGACGGAAGAACTTGTGATCAGCGATCGGGAGAGGACTTGCGATTGTGCGATAGCCGTTGATCTGCGGAAGGATGGACGGTCGGGATTCAATCGGAGGACGGAGGGAAGAGCATGCGATTACGATCGGGGGTCGGAGCGCGATTGAGTGCTGACCGTTGGATCGGGGATGAGATCAGCGGTTTAGATGTAATCGGAGGGACAGAGCGATCCGGCGATCGGAAGACAGGGTACGATTAGCGGAGGACCGTCGGATCAGCGGGAGGACGGACGGTCAGGATTCAATTGGAGCACGGTGGAAAAGGCTTGCGATCAGCGATCGGGTGGGGGGCAATGCAATTAGCGCTCAGTTGTTCGATCGAAGCAGATCAACGGTGCGGAACATATCGGGGACTTAACGTTATAACCCAATCGCATCGGGGATTTTCAATGTTACACAGGGGTTTGCACCCGCCCGACCTTCCGATTGCGATTGGCGCTCGGGACTTAAGCGCTTGGTCCCAGTGCCGGGGCACATGTGGGGAAGTGGTAAGGGGAAGGGGCTAGGCCTTAGAATAAGGTCGAAGAGTGGGTTTTTTTAGCCCATCTTAATGGATTATAAGGGGTTTGAAGGGGAACGATAGAGGGATAAAGGGGAGAAAAGGCCAACAAAGGTTAGGGGAAGAAATTAGAGGGGATTTTGGGGGGAAATGAAGGGTAAGAAGGGAAATAGAAGGGGAAAACAAGGGGGATGAAAAGGGGCCAATTAGGGAAGAAATAAGAAGGAAAAGGGGGCCTTTGGGCATTTCTTCACATAGCAGAGAGGCTTTAAAAGGGGAACCAGCAGAGGGGATTTCATCAAAGGATAAAAGACACATAGAGGCTTCAAGGAGACTGTGTCTTTAGTGGAGATGCATTCCTTGAAGGCTCAAAAACAATTTAGCCCCCTATTTTCTTGTCAAAAAATTTATAGGGGGGCTAACAACTTGAAAAATAACTTTTCCACTACTATGGTTAAGACTCATAGTGTAGTGCAAGCGGTGTGGCGGGTGGTTTCTCTACCGGAGGCTGCGGGGTCAAGCCCTGCGGACCTCCATAAAATTTTACTATACCACTAAGGGGACACGTGGCGGCCTCAGGGCTAGCCACATGTCACCCTCCTATTGGATTATAAAACATAACTTACAACCCACCAAAAAATCAAAATGCGCCACTTATCAGCCTCTAACTGGCTCTGGGAGAAGGAATATTCCTCGAAATATTCCTTTTTTCTGACTATGCATCCTCCATGCTGACTGGGCATCTAAGTCAAAGCTGTTGGAAAATTTAGCTATTTGGGAATTCGATCAGAATGCGATATCTCCCTCATACTACATCGGTTTTTCAAACCGTTTGTGGCGTTGAAATCAGGAAGATGAGATTTACACAACCATCCTAGTTTCAACCCAATCTTGTAACTTTCAATTTTGAGCAAAATTTATGAACTCCTGATCACTCCTCCCATTGGGAAGCTTTTGGACCCCAAAAGACTTGATTACCTATTCAATAGATGAGGGTACAGCTCCCTCACCTTTACAACCTCCACCCACTGTGCCTTGCTTGTCTTAATTCCTTTGAGCCAACTCAAAGTTAGTCAAGACTACCCCTCTTGGATGCTCTTGTCCTCCTGTCAAGAATTGTATCTTCCTTGAGCTCATCTAGAAATTCTGGCAAGAAATATTTAATAGAAGGCAGTTTAACATCACTTCCTTGATCATCGATCAAAGGTCGCTCATACAAACGTAAGTTTTCAACATTAACAACTGAATACATTTGCATATATGAAGGCAATTCAAGTTGAAATGCATTGTTAACAACTTGCTTTATGATCTTGAGTGGACCATAGCGAATGGGTTTGATCTTTTTACCTTCTCCTTACATCCTTTCTTTGATAATGTGCAACCATACCTCATCTCCCTCTTGAAACTTGTGATCAACTCTATGTTTTTCATGCCTCTCCTTGTATTTTTTTTACTTTTCTCAAGCTGTTCTTGAACTTGTTGATGTATAGTCTGAATTTTCTCAATGAATTTTTGCGCCTTGTCAATATCACTATGCCCATCAATTGCAACATCCTTTTCAAATATGAAGTCTAATGGCAATTTTTGCAAATACCCAAAGCATAATTCAAAAGGTGGTGTATTTGTAGAAGAGTGCTTGGCCCGGTTGTAAGTGTGTTGAATGTAATGTAGTTTCTCATCCCACAACTTAGGATGTTTTCTGCAATATCCTCTCAATAGATGCACAACGGTTTTGTTCACCACCTTGGTCTGTCCATCAGTTTGTGGATGAAAATCAATACTCTTTTTCAACATTGTGTCCATCATACTCCAAATATTGGACCAAAAATTCCCAATGAACCTGGAATCCCTGTTACTAACAACAGCAGTTGGCAATCCATAATGAACCCATACATGTTGAAAATAAATTTCAGTATTTTTTTCGGTAGTAATGGTTTTCTTACATGGCATAAGGATACACATTTTACTGAATCTATCCACAAATACATAAAGATATTCATGTTTTTTTTCTTGACATAGGTAGACCTCCAAAAAAGTACATGGAGACACTCTCCTATGGCCCTTATGGTACCGGTAGTGGCATGTACAACCCAAGCTTCCTATTACTAGTTTTTCTTGTTTGAAACATAGAACAGCCTCTTATAAAACGCAACACACTGTCTATCATGTGAGGCCAATAGAAATACCATTGTAGATGTGCCACTGTTTTGCTTACCCCAAAGTGTCCAGCAATAAGAGATGAATGAGCTTCTCTCATGACAATTAGCCTCTCTCCTTGTGGTATACATAGTTTTCCCAAACGAAATAAAAAAAATTATGCATGTTATAATCATTTTCTTCAACTTGATTCCCTTCACTCAAACTAGCATACACATCTTGAAAATAAAAATCATGTGCATATTTTTCTATGTAACTCTCATGTACAATAGAATCATTCTTGAGTAAATTAGATGCACTAATAATCGGTCTTCAAAGCATATCAACAACTTTATTGAAAATAACTTTCTTGTACCTTATAACCAAGTGAAATTTTTGAAGAAATCCCATCCACCTGAAATGTCATGATTTCTGCAATTTTTTTTGCAACTGTAAGTATTGTAATGGTTGGTGATCGGTATGTACAATCGTCTCTTTACCCATCAAGTAGTGTTTCCACTTCTTTAAGCTTTGTACCACCACATATATTTCTTTTTAATATTTATGATAATTAGTTACAGCACCATTGTATGTTTCAGAATGAAAAGCGATACGCTTAACATGATGCAAAAGAACTATGCCCATGGCATAATCACTAGCATCAGTTTGTATCTCAAATTTTTGTCTCAAATTCGGTAATGCAAGGACTGGAGCTGAACTAATCTTTCCTTTTAAAGCTTCTAAAGCTTGTTGTTATTTGCCTCCCCATTGGAATCCTTTCTTCACACTTGTCATTGCATGCATAGGAGCTGCAATGGCAGAAAAGTTAGCAATAAACTTTCTCCAATACTGAGCTGCACCTACGAAACTTCTTACCTCAGTTACTGTTTTGGGAGTGGGCCATTTCACAATGGCTTCCACTTTAGAAGGATCAATTCTCAACTCTCCTCCTCCTACAATGTGTCCCAAATAAATCAAAGAAGTCTTTCCAAACTCACACTTTGACATCTTAAGAAACAATTTATCTTTATTCAAAACATCAAGCACACTATTCACATGAGAGATATGTTCTTCTCTTGTTTTGTTGAAAATCAATATTTCATCTAAGTACACAATCACAAATTCATCAAGGAATGGACGCAAAACACTATCCATAACATGCATGAAATTTGTCGGTGCATTACACAAACCAAATGGCATAACCAACCACTCAAAGAGTCCTTGTTTGGTTTTGAATGTAGTTTTCCATATGTCAATTTCTGCAATTCTTACTTGATGATATCCACTTCTTAAATATAACTTAGTGAAGAACTTTTCTTCTTTCAGCTAATCAAGAAAATCATCTATCCTTGGGAGTGGGTATCGATTCTTTACAGTTATCTTGTTCAAAGCTCTGAAGTCTATGCACATGCGCCAAGTCCCATATTTCTTTCGTATCAAGACTATGGGTGAACCGCATGGTGAAGTGCTTGGCCTTATGATTCCTTTCTCCAGCCTCTCCTTGATTTTCCTCTTTATTTCAGAATTCTCCATTATCGACGTGTGATACATGCCGATGTTTGGAAGATGACAATATTGCTACAACTGAATCTCATGTTGAATCTCCATTTTTGGAGGCAATCCTGTTGGCTCCTGAAACATCTCATGATGTGCATCAACTACATCATATAAATTTTGTTTCAACTTTGGATCACATCCCTCAAATGATTCATGATTAACATCAACTTTAGGCTTCATCATTAGAAGAACAAAATTCTTAGTGGAATTCACCAGCCTCTTAACCTGTCTAACATTTACCATAGCAATGTTTGTCTTCTTCCGATGTGCTCTAACAATGTACTCCTTGCCATCTTTGAATAAATGGTATTTGTCCTCATGGAGATGGAAGATCGCTTTCCTATCATACAAGTAAGGACTCCCGAACACAATACCAGTTATGTCAAGCGGAACCACATCTAATTCAACTATGTCAACAAAATGTGCAGTTATTGCAAACCGAAATATACACTTCTTTGAAACCTGTAAATTTGCATCCTTACAAATCCAACCAAGTGGATATGGTTTTGGATGTGGTATGGTCTCAAGGTTAATTTTCTCGACCAAGTATTCAGATATTAAGTTTTCTTGTGACCCACTGTCAAACAATGTGTCAATATTAGTATGTTTGGATATGACCCTCACATGAAACAGTTCAATTATTTCTTCATCATTTGGAGCATGCATGTGATAGATTGATGCACTAGTACTGGGTTTAGTTTCAATTTATTTCCCCTTCATGTTATTCAATCCCTTGGTTGTAATTTTAGATTCATTCCTTGAATCTTCTCCTAAATAATATGTAGTTGTAGCTGTAGTTTTCTGTTTCCCTTTGTTGTTGTATTTCTTGGGCCTCATTTCAGGATGTAATTTCCAACAATGATTTTCATCATGGCCTTCTTTTAAACAATTTTTACAAACCAATTTTTCTCCCTCTTTCTTAACAGATGCATTCTTTTTTCTTTTACCTTTTGAGGTTTTCTCTTTGTTTTTCCCCTTAAAATATTTCTTCCTACCCTCTTCAGAAATGTTTTTCCCTCTAGCTTCTAGATATGTGGACTGAACACATGCTTCACTAGAATTGTGGCGTTAAACATGAGAATAATATGTTTTAGGTAGCTATGTAAGCCTCATGTGTACTTGAGCAAAGCATCTTGGCTCTGCAAATCTACCCCTTATAAGAGAGCTCTTCTCCTAAATTCTTGGGTGTATTCTTGCACATTTTTTCCCTTCAATTATCTAAAGTTTTGCCAGTCATTATGGCTTTCTACATATGAGCTAATGGATAAAATTGTTGTTTTATTGCATTAATGAAATCAATCCATGATAGAATAATCTAACCATGCTTCTTGATCTCCTCCTTTGTCTTGGCTTCCCACCAAACAAGTGTTGCACCTTCCATTCTCTATGAAGCTAATTGAATTTTGGTATCATCATCTTGAAGGTTCTTCATTCTCAAATAGACCTCCAATTGCCTAATCCAATTATCAAATTTTTCTGCATCGACTTCACCATTAAACATTGGCAATTCAAACTTAACATCAAGTTTTAAAAAAGGAATTTTACCAGTGTTCTTTGACTTGTGTGGCTGATGTACTGAAGATGAAATAGAGGATGATGATGATGAGGGTTAGGATGGTGACTTTCCACTGCCTCCATTTCCCTTCTTTGACTTATTTTCATCATTGTGACCTCTTGAAGATCCTTTTCCTTCCTTGTGAAGTTTGGATCCTTCTCCTTCCAATTTCTCATTCCTTTCTTGATAAAGGATTCTAACCATCTCAGTCATGTCAAGGAAGTATTTCCTGAACACTCTTTCTTCCTGTTTGGGATCAACTTCTTCATGGATTTCTCCTTCCTCTTGAGGCATGCTTAATGTTGCTTCTACTTCCTTAGGAGGTGAACTAGGTGGTGGATATTTTGGCAATATTGCTCTCCTTTGCTTTGGCTCTTCTTGAGACCCTTTTGTTCCCACCAAATTTCCTTCTCCTCTTCTGAGATTGAGCCTTGTAAGCATCTAAAACTTGCAAAAAGTTAAACAAATATTTGCACAAAACAACACCAGAGAATAAACTCTAGCTCCAATACCATTCTGATCTGAAAGGACTGTATTAGTTTTGTTGTGCTAAGTGTCTTTTCAGTTATAAAACATGTGCATACTTGTCTCCATAGTTTGCTTAAGGATTGAGGATTTTAACCATGAAATATATATGATTTTAGTGAATTAGAAGCATGAAATAAGAGAAAATAACACTAAACAACAATGTAAAATAGAGAAATAAAACACCACATAAAATTTACACTGTTAGCCCCCCTATGAAATTCTTGACAAGCAAGCTGGGGGGCTATGTCATTTTGGAGACCTTCAAGGAATGCATCTCCCTTGAAGACATAACATCCTTGAGGTCTCTACGTGCTTTGCCTTATACAAATCCCCTCTGTTGTTTCCCTAGCTCAAAGCCTTCATTTACCCCTTGTACCCCTGCAAAATGTCCCTATTCCCTTGTTTTCTCCTTCTGTCAAAGTGTCTCTACTCCCCTCTATTTCCCCTTATCAACCCTCTAAACCTCCCTTAAATCCCCTTAAAATTTCCCCATCTCCCTTATTTCCCTAGTTTCCCCCTCCATCTCCCCTACCGTTACCCTTTGATTGCCCCCAAAACGCACTAAAAATGAATTAAAGTGATAAAGTTTATGTTTTTGGGTCCTGGCCCCTTTAGCCATAGCCCCGTGCCCTTTTCCTCCCATAGAACCCTGGCGCCGTGACCAAGGCTCTATCCTTGCGGGGGCTCTTCTCCGTCCGTAGAGTCAAACCACGGAGCCCCCGTAGTCGACTCCTTGGGATTTGGGACAACCCGATCGAACGGTTGTTACCAACTACGGGGGGTCACTCCAAATTCCCGTGCCCGTACACCATTGGCCCCCCATAGTCCATCTCCGCCGTCCATTCACCCGACAGATCGACGGCGCAGAGCGCGCTCGAAATGGTGGACCCCGCCATCCATACGTCATACCTCCAAACCCACCGGTATTTTCCGCACCACCCATCTGCAGCAGGCGGTTTTCCCCAGAGAGCCAGCGATTCCACTCAGTAAACGATGCGTGGCATCTGTATGGGGGCAAACCCACCCTCATTTCGCGCATTAATGTTCGGTTCAAAGTCGCGCAACGGAATCTTCGTGGACCGTTCGATCTGGGGCGGGCCATCCACCGGCCATCGTGCACCGGAGCTACCCGATCGTTAACAGAGTTGCCCGTTCTTTAGACCATGTCCACCTGTCATCCTCCGCCATCGATCTCCCACGATCAACGGTTCAGACTCATCCCTCCGCCGTTGACCGTTCCATTTCATCCCGCCTCGCCACGTCAGCTACACGTACTCCCCTCCATACCGTTTATCATTCTATTGCATATATACGTCCCATTCTCGCGTTTTTTAATGTTTTCATGCATTTGTCACTCTGCAGGCCACCAAACACCTACCAGAGAAATCCGCCATTGTTTTCCACGATTTCTTCCCATTTCTCCGTCTGCATGGCTATTTTCCACGACCACATCTTGTCCTCGCCGCCTTCATCATCCCTGTCCATGGTTTTCCTCACAGGTGGGTTGTTTTGCAGGGTTTTCAATGGTGGATGTCCGCCATAATGGCAGAATCTCTGTTACGGCGACAGAAGCATCAATGAAGACCATGAGCAGGGGCTGTATTCAGAGCCTGATGTTACAGGAAGCGTCTAAGGACTGCTTGCGCCATAAATTCATTGACAGACAGAGTTTAAACTCTACCAACCCTCCGGCGCCATTTAAGCTTGGAATTCACAGACAAGGTCAGCAGAGAGCTCGAGGCAAGAAATAGGAGACTTCTGCAGGGACTTTTAGAAGGAAAAAGTACAATTTGGAAGACCCCGTGGATATCTGGGACGGTCCTATGCACAGAGAGATAATATTATCAGGTTTTCCATATCGGCAGAGCGTTCTCCCATGAAAGGACATGTTACACATCATTTTTCAGTCCACATTGTGCTTCAAATGAAGATCTACGCCCTTTCAGCAGTCCTACATCATCAAGAAGCATTTGTTACACAGCATGGATACCCTAGCATCATTATTTCACCAGTTTGTCAAATCAACAGAGAATGGCAGTAGTCCTGCAACCAGAGTACCAGAAGTAATTGCACAGATTTAAAGCAGGATGGGTTGCGGACTTCCTCCTCTTCTTAGCGTAAATTCTTCATTTAATTCTTCACCTACCATCTTCTGCTCTGTTTTTTCCTATAAGAATCCAGAAGAACATATTGTGTTGTTGTTGTTCAGTTGTTGGGCATTTTTGTTGTTAGAAGGATTCATTTTATTGTTAGAACAGTCTTGGGAGGGAGTTACAGAGTAGTTTGTATGTAATAGGCTGGGAGGAGAAAGTTTGGATTGTAACAGCCATTGAGCTATAGTGTACATGACTGGTTTCATATCAATTAATCAAAGCACATTTCACAGGATCCTGGTCTATTGCTATTGGTGATGTTTTTCCTAACTCTGTTATTTACATTTTCATATTGTTTCATGTTCTTCTGGTAGGCAACAGAAGTATAACATAGGATTCACCCTTGTTAGGTGCCCTATGTTTCATGCTCTCCCTACCTTTAATGTTTTCTACTTTGTGTGCTGTCTAAGAGTGAATTCACGTGGTTTAACCAATGCAGCAGATGTTATTGCCTGTTGGATGATGTATGAACTTGGGGGTTTGCTGCTTGGATGCTTCTTTGTTAGATTTATCTCTGTTCTTTCCCTTGGAGTTGCTAAAGCAGACCTGGATTTAAATGACCTCTGTTCCGATCTATAAGCAGCCCCTCTGTCTCTTCGAGAGCTACCTTAGAGTATGTCCAAGCAGGTCTAGAGTTAAATGACCTCTGACCTTATCTATAGACAGAAAATTGGTTGTCTTTCTTTCTTCCACTTTCTTCCTTAATGTTCCATCCCATCGTCTATCTAAAAAGATCCTCTAGTATAGATGACTTGCCCTTTGAAATCCTTGGCTAGTTGTTGCATGTAATTTCCTTTCATGACTCCATAGCCCAATGGATGGCACTTTCTCGACCTATCCTCTTTGCTGAAACATCTTGCTACTTTGTTCCTTTTTTCCCATTGCTTTCTCAGCACATGATTCCATGACCAACCCAGCAACCAACCAACCAAATCATTTCAAAACCCCCCTCTGTGCTTCATAACTAGCCTAACATCTCATTCTGAGCTTCAAAGATACAAATCATTCTTTGTTTATTGGAGAGATCCCTCTCCGGGCCCAGGAGGGCTAGATCCTAGGGCCCAAAAGTGGTTCTGATGTTGTCTCATCTTTTGGTCTTGCCAATCTGGCCAAAACATGGGAACCCCAACATAATGGCGACTCCACTGGGGACAGACCACTGTGCTTTTAGATTGGCTTTTCATTGCTGATGGTGGACAGCATCCTGCTTCAAACATTCATATACATCCACCTGGCGACTCCACACTCCCTACGATCCAAAAACCCAATGACTTCACTCGTGAAGGACACTGAACTGGTTGAGAAGAGATAGTAGCCTTCTTTGCAAAAGCATGAATCCAAACATGGACCGGGATGCAAAGTATGATGCTTTGTGTGATCAATTAATTGAATTAACAGAAACGTTTTGTGAAATGCTAAATATGGACATGGCTAATATAAATACAGATGAGGAATATTTCGAGCAGCCTATGCATCTTTCAGAGCAACAACAAACTCAAGACCGAGAAGATGAGCAGGACATGTATGATACTCAAGAATCTGTAGGAGATGAGGAGGTTAGTGATCAAGAACTGCCTAATTGCTTACCTATGCCTTGTGTTATGCTGACCAAAGAACATCAGGACCTATTAGCAAAGGCTGATGAGGAAAGCTGCCTTGAGGAAGCAGAAGACTACATGGAAGAGGCAGAATCTGGTGTGGAAGATGAGGCTCAAGAAAACAGCCAGCCTCCAAATCAGCTAATACAAGAAAATGAGGACTGTTGTGCTTCTGTCCATGATGAAAGGGAAACCCCTCTTTTGATAGAAGAAGAGATAGAGTGGATATTAAAACAACAATCCACCTCTGAGGCCTTCTATAGAACACGCACTCTTGCCCATTCATCTTATGAGTTTGATGATTCAGATTCAGAAGACTCCTCTGTGGATCACAATGAAGAAAGGTCTGCTGAGAATCCGATAGGTTTGAAGGGTGACATTACTTACAATTGTGATTTTCGTTTTTATGATCTGTTTGAGGGTGAGTGCTTTCAAAGAGAAGCCGAGCTTGCAGGACCATCATCCTTAGATTCATGGGAGGAAAATCAGAGCCAACAACTCTAGAGAAGTAATGAAACCAATTAGCCTATCTATGATACTGATGGAGAGAGCTATGACAGTATAATAGCAGATGAAGATTCTTTGAATCTTCATTCTGCTCTACCACAGATCATCAGTGAGACTGGAATTCATCAGCCTTTCCTTTCAGAATATGAGGAGGAAATCAAAGAAGAAGTTCTTGAGCAGAATTTAAGCAAAGAGCTTTCTCTTGAAAAAGAGGAAGCAATGGACCAAAACCCTGCTCAAGAATACATAGATCTTCTCACGGAGCTCAGCACCTCAAAGAAAAATATATCAGAGCTCCAGGAGGAAAACACTGCCATATATGATGAGTCATGTAGTTCAGAAGATGAAGAAGATTCTCTTCTTCAAGGGAGTCTTATCCTTGATCCAGTGGAAGAAGAGGAAGTCCTGGTCGAAGCCTGCTTGCCAGACATTCATGACCAGGTATCATTTCATGATCCTTATGCACATTTCTTGCATATACTTGAAGAAGGATCAAGGGACATTTTGAGCAGCATGTTGCAAATAGAGAGAACATTTTTCAAGGTTGTTGTTATGGAACAAGAAGAGTGGGAGCTGCCCTGCCTATCCAGCATGCTCAAGGAATTGAGCAAGAAGGACCAGCCATGGGATCATTTGATAGACTGGTTACATTGGAAGACAATGTTTGTAAGCTAGACTTGTAAATATTTCAGTAGAGTAGGGTAGGTAGGAAAAGCTCAATAAAGCTCAGTCTATGAGCATGTAGTTAGTTGTTTTCTGTCTTAGAATGTAGAGAAGAAACCTGCTAGACAGTCTAATCCTAGCAAGTAGTAGTTTAGGTAGAGAAATGGATGAGGCCAACAGTCTAATCTGGCCTCATGGAGAAATAAGGGTAGATTTAGAGTAGGTTTGTTTTTTCTTTCAAAATAAAATAATGTAAAGGGTCTGCTAGTTCAAATGCACCCAAGGGAAAATTGTAGAACTGCAGTTTGGGTAGGTAGACTAATTAGGAAGAATGTTTCTGCTGATGTAACATGTTCATATTGTGGCAGCTGAAATCAAAAAAGAAAGATGGCTTATGACAGCAGGCAACTGGCCTACCCCAAAGATCATATCTGGTTTCTTGACTCCTCCAAGGAGAAGCCATCCCCATGTGGAGCCACTGTTAGCCCCCCTATGAAATTCTTGACAAGCAAGCTGGGGGGCTATGTCATTTTGGAGACCTTCAAGGAATGCATCTCCCCTCCGTACCATCTATCATTCTATTGCATATATACGTCCCATTCCCGCGTTTTTTAATGTTTTCATGCATTTGTCACTCCGCAGACCACCAAACAACTACCAGAGAAATCCGCCATTGTTTTCCACGATTTCTTCCCATTTCTCCGTCTGCATGGCTATTTTCCACGACCACATCTTGTCCTCGCCGCCTTCATCATCCCTGTCCATGGTTTTCCTCACAGGTGGGTTGTTTTGCAGGGTTTTCAATGGTGGATCTCCACCATAATGGCAGAATCTTTTTTACGGTGACAGAAGCATCAATGAAGACCATGAGCAGGGGTTGTATTCAGAGCCTGATGTTACAGGAAGCGTCTGAGGACTGCTTGCGCCATAAATTCATTGACAGACAGAGTTTAAACTCTACCAACCCTCCGACACCATTTAAGCTCGGAAGACAAGGTTAGCAGAGAGCTCAAGGCAAGAAATAAGAGACTTCTGCAGGGACTTTTAGAAGGCAAAAGTACAATTTGGAAGACCCCGTGGATATCTGGGACGGTCCTATGCACAGAGAGATAATATTATCAGGTTTTCCATATCAGCAGAGCGTTTTCCCATGAAAGGACACGTTACACATCATTTTTCAGTCCACATTGTGCCTCAAATGAAGATCTACGCCATTTCAGCAGTCCTACATCATCAAGAACATTTGTTACACAACATGGATACCCTAGCATCATTATTTCACCAGTTTGTCAAATCAACATAGAATGGCAGTAGTCCTGCAGCCAGAGTACCAGAAGTAATTGCACATATTTAAAGCAAGATGGGTTGCAGACTTCCTCCTCTTCTGAGCGTAAATTCTTCATTTAATTCTTCACCTACCATCTTCTGCTCTGTTTTTTCCTATAAGAATCCAGAAGAACACATTGTAAAGGTTGTTGTTCAGTTGTTGGGCATTTTGCTGTTAGAGGGATTCATTTGGACTATTTGAACAGTCTTGGGAGGGAGTTACAGAGTAGCTTGTATGTAATAGGCTGGGAGGAGAAAGTTTGGATTGTAACAGCCATTGATCTATATTGTATATGACTAGTTTTGCATCAATTAATCAAAGCACATTTCACAGGATCCTGGTCTATTGCTATTGGTGATGTTTTTTCTAACTCTGTTTATTTCATTTACATGTTGTTTCATGTTCTTCTGGTAGGCAACAGAAGTATAATATAGGATTCACCCTTGTTAGGTGCCCTATGTTTCCTGCTCTCCCTACCTTTAATGTTTTCTGCTTTGTGTGATGTCTAAGAGTGAATTCATGTGGTTTAACCAGTGCAGCGGATGTTATTGCCTGTTGGATGATGTATGAACTTGGGGGTTTGCTGCTTGGATGCTTCTTTGTTAGATTTATCTCTGTTCTTTCCCTTGGAGTTGCTAAAGCAGACCTGGAGTTAAATTACCTCTGGTCTGATCTATAAGCAGCCCCTTTGTCTCTTTGAGAGCTGCCTTAGAGTATGTCCAAGCAGGTCTGGAGTTAAATGACCTCTGACCTGATCTATAGACAGAAAATTGGTTGTCTTTCTTTCTTCCACTTTCTTCCTTAATGTTCCATCCCATCATCTATCTAAAAAGATCCTCTAGTATAGACTTTCCTTTATTGTAGCTGGTTATTTGCATGTAATTTCCTTTCATGACTCCATAGCCCAATGGATGCTTTGGAAACTAACTCCTCTTTCTTTGAAACATCCTGCTACTTTGTTCCTTTTTCCCATTGCTTTCGGCTAATTTTGACACTTGACCAACCCAACAACCAACCAACCAAATCATTCTAAACTCCCCTCTGTGCTTCATACCTAGCCTAATACTTCATTTTGAGCTTTCAAAGATATATCATTCTTTGTTTTTATTGGAGAGATCCCTCTCCGGGTCCAGGAGGGCTAGATCCTAGGGCCCCAAAGTGGTTATGATGTTGTCTCATATTTTGGTCTTGCCAATCTGGCCAAAACATGGGAACCCCGACATACACGGCAAGCATGATCGAACGATTCACCCCTCCTAGGCTACATATGTTGGTCCAACTCCCAATTGCATGTCCATGTTTAATTATGCTCAAAAAATTTCAAATACATGTAGTTATAGGCCTCTAATGGTTGTTTTTTTTGCACCAATGGCTCCAGAATTCTCCAATTAGTCTAGATTGACTCTTCATTCACTTTGAATGGGTGAAAATTGAGCCTCTAACTCATTTTCCCAGTAATACCTAGAAAAACTCCACTAATTGTGGAGAACTCCACTTAACTGGAGTTATTTTGGAAATTTTTGCCATATAAAATGCACCTCCAGAATACCCGCCAGTCTAAACCGTAGCATTAAAGTTAGGAGGTTAGGGGTGGCCACATGCCAACCCCCCATTCCGTGGTGACCGCTTATGGTGGAGAAGAACTCCACTTAAACCGTGGGTAATGCTGTTTGAACTGGAGTTTAACCGCGTTAACAAAACCGTCAGAATTTAAACCACGTCGAGAAATGTTATTAAACGATCGCATGTGATAGTATTTTGGAGTTCAATGTTGCAGAGACTAAAACGTCAGTGAAATCACCATCTAAAACATCGCCATGTGACAAGGTTGTAACTATGGTGATAAATGTCACGGTTCTACATCCGCCACAGGTTACGTTTATGATAACTGTTGCCATGTGAATGCTCTACGAGATAGTCGGCGGGTTGGGACCACCGACGGTCCCAACTCCCAAAAGATCCTTGAAATATAACTTGTCCACTACTATGGTTAAGACTCATAGCGTAGCGCAGGTGGTGTGGCGGGTGGTTGCTCTGCCGAAGGTCGCGGGGTCGAGCCCTACGACCCTCCATGAAATTTTAATATACCACTAAGGGGACACGTGGCAGCCTCAGGGCTGGCCATGTGTCACCCTCCCATTGGATTATAAAACATAATGTGGAACACACCAACAAATCACAATGCGCCACTTGTAAACATCTGAATGGCTCTGGGAAAAGGAATATTCTTCAGAATATTCCTTTTTGCTGGCTATGCATCCTCCATGTTGACTGGGCATCCTAGTCAAACCTACCGTAAAATTTAGTTGTTTGGAAATTAGATCAGAACGCGATATCTCCCTCATACGACATCGGTGTTTTGAACTGTTCACGGTGCCGAAATCAAGAAGATGAGATCTAGGAAACCATCCTGGTTTCAACCCAATCCTTCAACTTTCAATTTTGAGAAAAAGTTATGAACTCCTGATCAACTAGTGTGGGATTCCAAGTCACACATGAGTGACAAGTTCAGTGACACATTTGTGCTAATGTGGGCAACCAATTTTTAAATAAATTGGAAAATAAATTGTAATCTTATCAAATAACAACTTGTAATAGTTAACTAAGTGTGATAGACTTATTTAGCTCAATAATTTCAAGTTGAGGGTCAAAGGATAGGCATGTAGAGTGATTCTATTATTTATAGGGTCCAGTTGCAGTTGTAGCACTAGTGTGATGTGAGTGCAATCAGTTAACTCAAATTAATTGAGTTAAAATTAGTTTAACTAGTTCTAACTAAATGATGAGCTAGTATAAGATCAAGTGAATTAAAATAGATTTAATTCACAATTAGTGATCTACCAAGTAACTGATGATTCACTATTAATAGTTGCATGCATGTCAATTCTGATGAAGACCCAATTGACACAAAGGAAGTTAAGTAAACTATCATTTGTATTATTAGTGAATTGCCCAGGTGCTGTTATAAAGCCACAAGAGGCCCATGATGGATCACACAGTCAAGGAAGGTTGGAATTCCTATTTAATAGGAATTATTTTTCCTAGGGATTGCGTGACCAAGGCAGGCTTAAGGTAGGCAGGAAATTGGCTATGTATTGGTCTAATTTTTCCTAGATCAGTGTGAGACAATTGGTAGAGTGTATGAGGTTGTGGTGAGCACACATGCATTGTATTGTTTCATGATTCCTTGGTTGATTATACAATAAAGATGGAGGGGTTTTGAGCAGTTTCTTTCCCCAGGAAAATCTTGTGTTGTACGATTGATTTACTTATTTCTCTTGCTTGCATGTGATTGAGCGATCGTGATTTATATTCAGAAAATATTGTAGAAGGATTCAGTATCTTATTTTAGTACATTGCATAATCGGATTGAATCCATTGGTGTAATTTCTACATGGTATCGGAGCACCAAGAATCACAATAGTGGAGAAAATATTGAGTTTGTGTTGAATAGTATTCAAATTTGCAGATACTTTCTTTGGAGCTAGAAGTCGATCAAGATGTATTTCAATGTCTTGATACTCACACTCGAGGGAAGTTAAAATTATATTGCATAGAAGGACGGGATGGAGGAAATGTTGGAGGACAATGGGTTGAAGGAATTCATAGATAATTATATTCCCAAGCCTACTGTTACACCATTTTTTGGTCATCTAACCTATTATCATTAGATGGACCCAAGTACACCATGTAAGACCAATTTTACCCTAAGTAAAATTTCCTTCACTATGTTAAATAACTTAATAAACCACATTTATTAGGTTGTTTATGGTCTAAACAGGAAACCCCAAAAGGAAATATTAAACAAACCTATATTTGTTTGATTTTTCCTCATGGAATAATTAATTAAACCATAATTTAATTATTATTCCTAGTCATGTTTAACCCAAAACAAAGAAATTAATTAGATAAACCTTTATTTATCTTATTATTTTCTAGGAATAATTATTTAAATCTTATGTAGATAATATTCCTTGTTAAATATGACCAAATCACCCACAAATAATTAAATAAATCATTATTTATTTAATTATCCTTCAACCACTTCCTTAAAAAGATAAATAAATCATTTATTTATTTATTATCTTTCAACCACTTCCTTAAATAATTAAATAAATCATTATTTATTTAATTATCCTTCAACCACTTCCTTAAAAATATAAATAAATCATTTATTTATTTATTATTAACAAATAAAGGGATTTGTCCCAAGTCAAATACTTTTTCCCTCCAACAAATATAATAAAATATTCCATAAAAGGTAGATCTAGATTTGGTTAACATTATTTTAATCATGCACCAAGATATAGAATGACCCAATATTTTGTGATAAATAGGAGGGATTTTCCTACCATTCTTCACCTTTTGTTGCCTATTAGATCACTCTGGATCTATACACTTGGTCACATTTTTCTACATTATCTGCTGTGTGAGCTCCCTTTGAGTTCTAGCTTTGTCTGGGTTTTCTACATCAACGAGAGAGATAAATCTTAGATCTGAAGTGCTGAGGACTACCAAGAACCCATCCCACTGAGGAGAACCGGATACGCCTTCTTGTTTTCCTCCCAGGTGCCCCATTAATATAAAAATTCTTTCAAAAATTGTTCTTGTCTTGTCTATTGGTATATGGAGCAAACCCTTATTTTTTCTGCTTAATATCTTTCCATGCATAGATCTGGTTTTTGCAGCTCTTTTATGTCTAACTAACCGTAGATCTGAAGATATTGGTAGTCACTTTTGTTGTTAGGGCTATTAGTTATGCATAGCTAAAGTGGTCCTTTTTCATACACTTCGACAAAGGATTCATACTAACAAATGGCGACTCCACACGGGTTTTAAATTACGACCGCTGTCATTTTTATATTCCTGCATATCCAGCTACTTCAGACCCTAGGGTTTCTTTTCAGCTATTTATTTTTCCTATTTTTATGTTGCTTTTCTCACATAAAACCTTAAAACATTAAAATTTCTAACTTCCGTGTGTTTCTGGCCCTATTGCGTAGGTAAGCGACACCAGCCGCAACTGAGACGGCAACTTTTCTGAAAATGCGCATGACAATCGGAACGAGGGAATTGTACACGAGCGCAAATACGACACGGACCTCCAGGTCGCACTTTTCTGCCCCTTTTGCGACACCTTGCGAAAACGGTCGAGAATGCGACCTGCCATTTTTTCAGTGATTTTTCTGCAATTTTTCTGGGTTTTGTTGCAGCTTCTGTCAGGGTCTTCCAGCCTCTGTTTCAGCCCACCTTGACCAAGTTCTGATCTGTTTTTACTCATCTAAGTGGGAACCTAGCCCCCTAGGGCTTTAGTACCCTCCACTTTTTGTGAAAGAGTTCTAGCTGTTTCAGCCGTCTGTTTTTCAGAGCTTCAGCCTCCCTTTTTTCAGCCTTTCTTCCTTTCAAATCACCTCTTGTCGTTTTGTTTGTACCTCTTTTTAGGGCCTCCTCCTTGCCCCCTCCACTTTTTGCTGATTACCTCCCTTTTTCCAGCCACCTTGCCTCTGTCTCTTGGCTATGATCTGCACCTCTTTCCAGCAGTTTTATCCTCTAGATCCCTGTCCCTTTTGACCCTAGATCTATTGGCCTCTTTTTATGTGTGTTTCGAATAGTTTTTTGCCCTCTTTTAGAGTAGTTTTGAGAGACCCACCTTCTTGGGTTAGATCGATGCATAGTTAACTGTTAAATGTTCTATTATTTCAGCAATCTATATTGTTCTCTGCAGATTTCTTTTCAGTTACGCGGCACACTTTTTCTTGCTCTCAAAACGAAAAGGGTTTAAAAATTAAAATTAACGCACATCACACACTGACCCTAAGTGAAGAAGCACCTGCTTAACACCGCATGGAAAAGACTCTAAAATCAATTGTCACTGCACCTCATCTGCCCTTGACATTACTTGATTCTGTCCCTTTCTGCCCTTGTCGGTTTCCTTCTTCCTGTCATCATTGCACCCCTAAGGCGCCTTTCCCGGAGACTTCTTGGCCTTCACCCTCAGTTTCCGGTTGATCGACCTGCTCCGCCCCGCCGTCGTCGAGCCAGTCCACCTTTGAGTCCACACTCTGACTCCTCTCCTGATTCATTGGGTCCTCCTTCTCCTCCTGGTTCTCCCCCTGTCACCTTCACTATGTCTGGTCCAGGGCCTAACGCGAGCGGTTCTCCCGGCCCTAATGCTGGCCCTAATACTAGCGGAACCGCCACAGGAACTACCCCAGCCACCCCCGTGCTTCCATACATTGCAGGCCTCAGCCTCCCCGATTTCCATCAGTTGCTCAATGACCCCATTCACCACAATGCTAATTGGCCCGCTATGCCAACCAAGCTCCCCTCTGACATCCCTAAGTTTGAGGGCCTTAATGGAGAAGATCCAACCAATCATGTCCGATCTTTCCACATGTGGTGTTCCTCCAATTCCATTACCGATGACTCCATTCGTCTTCGTTTGTTCCAACGCACGCTTACCGGTGAAGCTTCTAAATGGTATGTTGACCAAGCCACCTCTTCCCATACCACCTTTGCGACCCTTGCCCAAGCCTTCTTATCTTATTTCCAGCTCCCTCTCCGATACGATACTAGCACGGAGCTCTTGACTTCATTCAAGAAAACCTCTTCGACCCGCCTTTCCGCCCATGTTCAAGAATGGTGAAGAAGACGGAGCTTATGTCAAGCCCCCCCCTTCAAAGATCGGGTTTACATGGACTGGTTCCTTCACACCCTCTTAGCTCCTATTGGAAAAGATGTCGCCTCTCACTTTCCTCAAACCGAAGAAGCCGCCCTCCAAATAGCCTTGAAATATGACCTGATATACGCTCAATCTGGTTATGTTTATACCGTTCTTCCTGACCTCCCCAGGCCCGGCGGCGCTAACGCCCGGGGAGCCATCTCATTCGGCCAAACAGTATCGTTGGAGCCCTTTCCCATCCATATGCTCAACCTCCTATGGGCTATGGTCTCCCTCAAGGAGGGGCCAGCACCTCTAGCACTTTTCCCCCTCCAGGTAGCATGTATCTAGGATATGGCATGCCTCATCCTTTTGCCCAACATCCTGCTTACCTCAATTTTTCCCAACCTAACCATTACCCTTATCCGCAGCCTGGTGCGCCAGCTCCTCCAACATATGCGCTTCCACCTCCCTTGCCTCCTCCAACCCTACAATAGCACCTACAGCCCCCTCCAGGGCAAGTATTCACACAGCATGGCATGACTAATCCTCCTTCTTCTCAAAGAAGGCGGAGAGGCAATCCAAAACCAGTACGCACAGTGCCGTGGACCCAGTGCAGCGGTGTGGACCCTAACACGCAACGACAGGCACTCGGCCAAAGCAGGACGGCCCACGCTTCGCACAAATAAGCCTTGTTCGTGTTGCGGTGTTTACGGTCATTACACCCACGATTGTCCCCTCTTACCCCAGATGCGGCAGATGTGGGAGTCTCAAGCCACATTGCGCGGACAACACGCCTCCCCTCATGCTCCTCCTAATGTGGCCACTACTCAGCTAGCTGTGTTTACCGATCCCTTCCCTCAGCAAGGATTCGTGGCTACCCAACCGCCTGACAGCCAGGTCACCACTCCACCTTCTCTTTCTGGTTCCTCCGATTACCAGATCCTTATGATGCACTCCGACCCTTCCCCGACCATCGACCTTCACCTTCAAACTCGGTCTCGTCAGTACCCCAAGCCTCCTGCTCAGTCTGCCCCCGAGCCTCCCTCTTCAGGTTCTACAGAGCCTCTTTTGACATCCAGTGGCCCCTTACATATCCCTCAACCCAAAGTTGAGGTCCATACCAAGATTCCTAGGGACCATTACGTCGAAACGCTGCCTCGAAGTGCTGAGGACTACCAAGAACCCATCCCACTAAGGAGAATTGGATACACCTTCTTGTTTTCCTCCCAGGTGCCCCATTAATATAAAAATTCTTTCAAAAATCGTTCTTGTCTTGTCTATTGGTATATGGAGCAAACCCTTGTTTTTACTGCTTAATGTCTTTCCATGCATAGATATGGTTTTTTGTAGCTATTTTCTTGTTCAACTAACCGCAGATCTGAAGATATTGGCAGCCACTTTTGTTGTTAGGGCTATTAGTTATGCGTAGCTAAAGTGGTCCTTTTTCGTACACTTCGACAAAGGATTCATACTAACACCTACAATAGCAGATGCCCAACTTCTTGATGCATGGCAGAAGAACATAGAAAAGGCGAGGAGGATATTGTTAGAGGGAGTTCGAGATTATATTATCTCGAGTCTCCATGGAAAGGAAACTCCATATGCTATGTGGAAGGCCTTGAAAACCAATCACAAGGGAGGAATTGACAAAGATATTGAAGGAATGTGCGAAGGAGAAAATTTGGGCCCGGATGGGTGGGGGTTGAACTTTTTATTCACTTCATTGATTTGATGATCTTGGATTTGTTGGAAGTAGATGAATAACCTAGGATTCATGGGTTCATCTCGAGGGCCATAAATGTGATTTTCATAGCATTAATCCCTAAAAGGGTGGAACAAAGAACCTTTGCATATTAACGTCCCATATCTCTCTACAACTCACTGTACAAAATGATATCAAAATTGATTGTGAGTAGGTTGAGGAAGGTATTGTCGAAGCATATTACAGAGGAACAATTTGGTTTCTTAGAAGGTATACATATAGTAGATGTAAATGGTATTACCAATGAGATGATGAACTTCATTAAATCACATAAACAAAGAGCTCGCCTTCTAAAGGTAGACCTGAGAAAGGAATATGATTGCATTGATTGGAAATTCCTCTTATTGGTCCTGTTAAAATCTAGTATGTCTCTATTTAACATTAAATGGATTTTGGCATGTTCCAAAACGACAAATTTTGTTGTCATTATTAATGGCTTTCCTTCATATTTTTTCAATGCATATAGAGGAATTAGATAGGGTTGTGCCATGTCTCGATTTATCTTTCTCTTAGTTAATTATTGTTTCAGTAGAAAAATTAGGGTGTCAAAGTGTTGAAACTAAACAAGAAAATGCACCACATACTAGTGTGAGATTCTAGGTCACACATGAGTGAGGAGTTTAGTGACACATTAGTGCTAATTTGGGCGACCAATTTTTAAATAAATTGTAATCTTATAAAATAACAACTTTTAATAGTTAACTTAGTGTGGTATACTTACTTAGCTCAACAATTTCGAGTGGAGGGTCAAAGGATAGGCATGTAGAGTGATTCTATTATTTACAGGGTCCAGTTGCAGTTGTAGCACTAGTGTGGTGTGAGTGAAATCATTTAACTCAAATTAATTGAGTTAAAATCAATTTAACTAGTTCTAACTGAATGATGAGCTAGTGGAATATCAAGTGAATTAAAATAGATTTAATTCACAAGTAGTGATCTACCAAGTAACTGATTATTCACTATTAATAGTTACATGCATGTCAATTATGATGAAGACCCAGTTGAGACAAAGTTTAAAGGTAAGTAAACTATCATTTGTATCATTAAAAAATTTCCCAAGTACAGTTATAAAGCCACGGGAAGCTGATGATGGATTGCGCAGCCAAGGAAGGTTGAAATTCCTATTTAATAGGAATTATTTTTCCTAGGGATTGCTTGAGCAAGGTTGGCTTAAGGTAGGTAGGAAGTTGGTTATGTATTGGTCCAATTTTGTCTAGATCAGTGTGAGATAATTGGTAGAGTGTATGAGGTTGTGGTGAGCCCACATGCATTGTATTGTTTCATGATTCCTTGGTTGATTATACAATAAATATGGAGGGGTTTTGAGCAATTGCTTTCTCCAGGAAAATCTTGTGTTGTGCGATTGATTTACTTCTTTCTCTTACTTTCATGTGATTGAGCGATCGTGATTTATATTCCGCAAATATTGTAGAAGGATTTTGTATCTTATTTTAGTACATTGCATGATCGGATTGAATCCATTGGTGCAATTTCTACACGGTATAAGAGTGCCAGGAATCACAATAGTGGAGAATAAATTGATTTTGTGTTGAATAGTATACAAATTTGCAGATACTTCCTTTGGAGCTAGAAGCGGATCAAGATGTCTTTTAATGGCTTGAGACTCAAATTTTCACTCGAGGGCAGTTCGAATTATATTGCATGGAAGGACAGGATGGAGGCAATGTTGGAGGACAACGGGTTGAAGAAATTCATAGATAATGATATTCCCAGGCCTGCAGTAGTAGATACCTAACTTCTTGATGCATGGAAGAAGAACGTAGAAAAGGCGAGGAGGATATTTTTAGAGGGAGTTTGAGATCATATTTTCTCGATTATCCATGGAAAGGAAACTCCATATGCTATGTGGAAGGCCTTAACAAATATGTTTCAAAGGAGCAGTGACCACAGAAAATTGGCACTCAAGGACAAGCTCAGGAAAATCAAAATGGAGAAGGGTGACACAATCCAGAAATACTTGACCAAGTTCATTCAATGTCGAGATGAGCTTGTAAGTGTTTGGATTACTGTATTTGATGATGACTTGGTGATCCTAGAACTTCGAAGCCTTCCCAAGAGTTGGCATAGTTACCAGGACTCTGTGAATTGGAGGGAGAAGTTACCATATTGGGAGCGACTATAGTCGTATTTGGTACAAGAAGAGTTTCGAAGGAACACCAAGGATGGATACTCATCCAAGACTTAGGATGAGGAAAATTGTGCCTTGGATGGTAAGGCAAAGAGGGGTAAGGGGAAGAAGTCTTATTCCAAATCTGAGACCATCAAAGAAAGAAATAATCCTGACATGTCAAAGGTGAAATGTTTTCACTGTCATGATCATGAACATTATGCCAAATATTTTCCACAAAACAAGAATAACAACAAGAAGGCTCCAGGAGTTGCAGCAGGTGAAGCTTTAGCCACACAGTTTGAGTTGTACTTCTCTCTCATCGCATACATGGTGTCAACTGTGATGGGATCTATGTGGTACTTGGATAGTGGAGCATCTTTCCACATGATGGGAAACAAATAACTCTTTAGTAGCTTGGAGGAGAAGGATCTTCAGATGCACATCGATATGGGTGATGACAGGATGTATAGTGCTACCAGGTTTGGTATAGTTACTTTCCAGAGACAGTCAAGTAAACCTTTCATATTAAAATATTTCATGCATGTACCAAGCTTGAAAAAGAATTTAGTTTTAGTTGTTATTTTGGAGGATCTTATATATGATGTGGTTTTCAGTGAAGGAAAGGTGTTCCTTCGTCACAAAGCCACAGGAAAATTAAAGAACATTTGGGCTCGTGTGAATAACCTCTACAAACTTTATGTAGATGGTTGTGCAGCATTGAGAAGTAAATCAAGGAAGGTGGTGAGCCGAGAAATAGGTGATTTATGGCACAGGAGATTAGGCCATCTACACCACAATGCTTTGAGGATCATGCAATAGATTTATGCAGGTCTTCCAAAGGGTACTCTTGCACAGATAGACACATGAAAGGGATGTACCATGGGGAAGTATACTAAATCCACTTTTCATGAGAAGGAGAACTGAGAAGCAGAAATCCTTGAGAGAGTTCATTGAGACATGTGTGGACGATTCTCTACACCTTCCACAACAAATCATAGGTATTATGTGATTTTTTTTTATGATTTTTCTAGGAATTGTTGGATCTTATTTCTGCAGAAGAAAGGTCAGACGTTCTCCAAGTTTTGTGAGTTCAAAGCACTGGTAGAGAAAGATACATGGAATAAGGTGAAGGCTCTAAGGAGAGGCAATGGTGGTGAGTATATATCTAATGAATTCAATATATTTTGCACCAAAGAAGGAATTCAGAGAGAATTGATTGCACCTCATAACCCACAACAGAATGGGGTTGCAGAAAGAAAGAAAAGAACAATTATGGGAGCATCATGAACTATGTTACATGATCATGGCCTACCGTTGCATCTGTGGGAAGAGGGATGCAACACAGCAGTATTTGTGCAGAATTTTAGTCCTCATCAGATACTTGGCATGAGTACACTAGAGGAGGCTTTTTCAGGTAAGAAACCAGATGTTTCATATTTTAAATTTTTTGGCTCATCTGTCTATTTCCATGTGACCAAAGATGCCACAAAGAATCTATAACTAACAACAAAGGTTGGTATATTTGTGGGGTACACTGATACTCCCCACAACTATCGAGTGTAATTGTCGGCTAACAGGATGACAGTTTTCAGGAGAGATGTTAAATTTGATGAGGAGAATTCCATTCGATTGTCCCTTGAGAGGGATCTTGACTTGCATGCATATGAGGAACTCTTAGTTCCAAAGGATGAACCTCGGGATGTAGAGCAGCCATAAGTAGAGGATCATAGAGTGGCAGAAACCACTCATGAAGATCCATCCATTAGAAATAGTAGGAAGCACACCAGAGAGGCTGAAAGATTGATGCTAGATGATACAAATCATGTAGGTGCACCTACATCACAGTGCAGACAGAGAAGGTCCCCAGACAAGTATACTGCATACATGGCTCTTATGAGCGAGTGTATTGTGACATAACCATCCTCTTTTGAGGAAGCAGTGCAACAGCCAACATGGGTTGATGCCATGGTTGAGGAGTATGACTCCATTATCAAAAATAGTGCATGGGAAGTGGTCCCAAGACCAGTGGGGAAGTTAGTGGTTGGATCCAAGTGGATCTACAAGGTGAAGCAAGAAACAGATGGAAGTGTGGAGAAATAAAAGGCTATATTTGTGGCCCGAGGATTCTCACAGGTAGAGGCAGTTGACTATGAGGAGACTTTTGCACCAGTTGCAAGGTACTCATCGATTAGATCTATCCTTACACACTCAACGCAGATGGGGTGGAAGATACATCATATGGATATAAAGATAGCCTTTATCAATGGAGTTATTGAGGAAGAAGTGTGCATTGAGCAACCAGAAGGTTTTGAGACCTTTGACAGGGAGTTGCATGTGTGTAGACTCAAGAGAGCATTGTATGGGCTGAAGCAAGCACCTCGTGCTTGGTACACCAGGATCGACGTCTATTTCACCAGGTTGGGCTTCACAAAGAGTGAAGTGGATGTGAACCTATATAATATTATGGTTGACGGTAAGATTTTGATTATTATACTTTATGTTGATGATCTTATACTGGTAGGTGATGAGCAGCTCATAACTTCTTGAAAAGAGGATCTTGCAAGAGAGTTTGAGATGAAGGACATGGGGCTCTTAAATTATTTCCTTGGCTTGGAAATATGGAAAATAGATGGGGATCTATTTGTATCTCGGGGCAAGTATGCCAATGAGATTCTGAGGAAGTTCCACATGGAGGACAACAAACCCATGGAGACTCCTTTTGCAAGAAAATGGAGGAAGGAGGATGCTACTTCAGGTGAAGTAGTGGATGCTCTTGTTTACAGGTAGCTTGTGGGTTCACTTATTTATTTGGTGAACACACGACTAGACATATTCTATGCAGTTAACCAGCTTAGTCAAGCTATGGTTAATCCTACAAAGCTCTTTTGGAAGGCGGGGAAGCATGTGTTGAGATATCTCAAGGGCACTACAGAGTATGGATTATGGTACAGATGGACAGAGGGAGTGAATCTTCAAGGCTTCACCGATGCATATTGGGCAGGTAGTCCATCAAACAGGAAAAGCACATCAGGGGGCATCTTTAGCATAGGATCAACAGTAGCTTCTTGGGACAACAGGAAGCATAGATCAGTTGCACTCAGTTCAACCGAGACAGAGTACATGGCAGCTAGTCATGCTGCATGTGAGGCCATTTGGATGAGGAAGATACTTGTTGGTTTGTTTGGTCATTAGATGGATCCGACAATGATACATTATGATAACCAGAGTTGCATAAAACTCTCAATTAATCTGTTATTCCATGATAGGTCCAAGAATATTGACATTTGGTACCACCATCTTAGATATTGTGTTCAGAGGCACATTATGTTGTTGCAGTACATTCCCACGGAAGATCAGAATGCATATATCTTGACGAAGGCGCTTGCGAAGAGAAAATTTGATTACCAAAGAGGAAGGATCGGGGTAGAAAATAATCCCTTTCTTGTTGAGAGGGAGTGTTGAAGCTCAACAAGAAATTGCACCACATACTGGTGTGGGATTCCAGGTCACACATGAGTGAGGAATTCAGTGACACATTATTCCTAATGTGGGCAACCAATTTTTAAATAAATTGGAAAATAAATTGTAATCTTATCTCATAACAACTTGTAATAGTTAACTAAGTGTGATAGACTTAGTTAGCTCAACAATTTCGACTTGAGGGTCAAAGGATAAGCATGTAGAGTGATTCTATTATTTACAGGGTCTAGTTGCAGTTGTAGCACTAGTCTGGTGTGAGTGCAATCAGCTAACTCAAATTAATTGGGTTAACATCAGTTTAACTAGTTCTAACTAAATGATGAGCTAGTGGAATATCTAGTGAATTAAAATAGATTTAATTCACAAGTAGTGATCTACCAAGTAACTGATGATTCACTATTAATATTTGCATGCATGTCAATTATGATGACCTCCTAGTTGAGACAAAGGTTAAAGGTAAGTAAAATATCATTTGTATTATTAGCGAACTGCCCAGGTCAAGTTATAAAGCCACAGGAAGCCCATGATGGATTGCACAGTAAAGGAAGGTTGGAATTCCTATTTAATAGGAATTATTTTTTCCTAGGGATTGTGTGAGAAAGGCAGGCTGAAGGTAGGCAGGAAATTGGCTATGTATTGGTCCATTTTTTCCTATATCAGTGTGAGACAATTGGTAGAGTGTATGAGGTTGTGGTGAGCATACATGCATTGTATTGTTTCATAATTCCTTGGTTGATTATACAATAAAGATGGAGGGGTTTTGAGCAGTTACTTTCCCCAGGAAAATCTTGTGTTGTGCGATTGATTTGCTTCTTTCTCATACTTGCATGTGATTGAGCGATCGTGATTTATATCCCGCAAATATTGTAGAAGGATTCAGTGTATTTTTTTAGTACATTGCATGATCGGAGTGAATCCATTGGTGTAATTTCTACACAAAGGATAATGGAATTATTAAAGGGATGAGAGTAACTAGGAAATATTTCCATCTCTCATTTACTGTTCGTAGATGATATGTTACTCGGTGGGGAATCCACAATGGGGGAGAGGAGAACCATTAGAGACCTCATTAAATCATTTGGATTTGCATCTGGTTTGTGTATGAATGAAGGAAAATCGATCTTGTTACACGATTATAGTGAGGAGAATGTAACAAAGGACATATGTGATCTGTTTGGGGTGGCATCATCAATCCTGGATGATGGTTTCACCTACCTTGGGTTTAATATGAAACCGAAAGGATACTATAATCAAGCTTGGGCATGGTTAATTGAAATATTTCACAAAAAATTGGTTAGATAGAAGTACAGATGGTTGACGATGGAAGGAAGGATGGTGATGATGAAATCAAAGCTACACAACATTTATGTATATCAGATGTACCTTTATTTAATGAGAAGGGAGATCATCCATAAGATAAAAGCTATCATGAGCTGCGTCTTATGGGGTAGAACACAATTACAAGACAAAATTCATATGGTATGTTGGTCATCACTTGCTAGGCTAGTGGAGGAAGGAGGTTGGGGTTTCATAGATACATCTACTTTTAATAAGGATTTGATTATAAAAAACATGTGGAGGGAAGTGTCTAGAAATGGTGTGTCATCTCATATCATTAAGGAAAAATATATGTTTGGTCAAAATGTCTCCTCATGGATTAGCAGCGGTGCCAAGAAGAAATTTGTTATATCACACATATGGAGAAGTATGATATAGACTCTATTGAGAAATCTAGGGCATAGCAATTACGTGATTTCTCTTGTAATGATAGTTTCTTGTGAATGATTTCTACTCTAGATTATGATATTCTCTTTATTTATATAATTATAGTGTTCCTCATCAATGATCTAAATTGAAATTTTAGTTTTGCTGTGCTAATTTCAACTTTAGATTTATATTAAAAGTGTTGATCTTTGCTTCTTGTAGATGGGCTTATTGAACTTCTTATGATTGATTAACAAGTAAATGTATGGAGATTAATTTGAATACTTGAACATAAAAGCATGGAAACTAAATGTTGAACAGAAGCAAACAAACACACATCAAGCCATCACAATTGAATCATTCACACTTTGTTTTGATGAAGGAGTTCATCCCCCCTGGGCTACATCTCCTTGGTCCAGCTTCCATGGCATGGGCCTTTGTATTAGCTAAATTGTGAAAATAATGTTGTTTATAGTCTCCTATTTCCTCTACAACCTGCTCCAATGTGTCCAAAACATCAAAATCTACCAAGAATGACTCTTCCTGAGCCAAAATTGGTCGAAAATTGCTTCAGTTATGGCCAATACACATTTTCCTACAATATCTCCTCCAAATCTTGAGAAGACTCCAAATAACTCCGACAATTTGGTGGATTCCGCTGAAATAGGTAGTTCTACTAACTCCACCACCAATTAATAGTGGGAATAATTAACATTTAAGATTGCGCTTAATTGTGATAACTGCATCTTAACTGTGCATTATCCCCAAGTCATAAACATGTTTAATCAGTCTTTAACCTGTGACTTAGTGGAAATAATCTTGGATTAGATGTTAATCCTCCGCCCGCTACATTCAGCTCCACCCATGATTTTGCAGTGTAGTCATATGGGAGGGGTTTTTCCCCCTCTGAACCCCCTCCATCGGAATCATCAAACATTAAATAGCAGTTGCGACCTTATAGGGTTAAGACCCAATAGAGACATGAGACGTCAAGACTTTGGAACTATGTAGGGTAGGTCGTGGGTTCGACCCCGACCCCCGCACCAGAATTTTGCTCCAATTTATAACGTTCAAACCTTAGTCAAAAACTTTGGTTATAAATTATATATGCACCCCGATGTCATATGTCTGCCTGTCCGCCTGTCCAATGGTTTGAAATTTGGGTTATGAAATATATTCAGCCCATGATATATGTCCATTCAACCCGAAATATAAATATGTGTGAAGAACTTTGGTAATACATAAATTCAAAATTTCAACATAATATTCGACCAATTCCCAAGGGTTGGATGGGTCCACCATAGGGGGCACGTGGTGGCCCCTGGCTGTATTACGTGTCTAGCTCTGGTTGGACTATTCCAACTAAAAAAAATTATCCTTCAACCTTAAGATAACTGTAAAAAAAATTCACCTCCAAAGGTCACTGGCGAATCTTGTTGTGACACTTGTCACAATTTAATTGGGCTTAAACTAGAAAATATTCCCTGAATATACCTGGAGTGTTGACTGGCCTGCCATGTCATCAAACCGTCACTGTTTTGCAATTTGTTTAGCTATTTGAGAAAATGAACAGCATGTCATAACTTCATCATCAGGAGTCGGTTTTTGATGAAACGAATTGAGTCAGATTCCTATCAACGAGCTCTTTGTTCTCATTTTGGTTTGGATCATTTATGATCATTTTCATTTTTGAGCTTAATATGGAGCCTCTGATCATTCCTCCCCCCTAGAATCCTTTTGGACTCCAAAAGATACTATCAATTGTTCAGCAAGTGAGGGTACAACTCCCTCACCCTTTCAATCTCCATCCATTTGGCCTTGGAAGGATTTTTTTCCCTTGAGTCCCACTCTAAGGTATTCAACAATCCCTCTTCTTGAAGTTTTGGTTCTTCTTTCAAGTATTAGATCTTGCTGAATTTCATCAAGATATTATAGAGAGAAATCATCTATTGATGGCAGCTGAACATGCTCTCCTTGATCATCAATCAATGGAGGCTCAAACAATCTCAAATTCTCAACATTAACGACAGAATATATTGCATATAAGGAGGAAAATCTAGCTTAAATGCATTGTTACCAATATTTTCTAGAATTTTAAAAGGACCATAACGGATTGGCTTAAGATTTTTACCTTCCCCTTGAAGTCTTTATTTGTTGATATATAACCAAAATTCATCTCCAACCTAGAATTTTTTATCAACATGGTGTTTATCATGCCTTGCCTTGTAGCTTCTTTGACTCTTTTCAAGTTGTTCTTGCACTGTGTGATGTACCAACTAAATTTTCTCAATGAACTTCCTTGCCTTATCTATGTCACTATGACCATCTATAGTGACATATTTCTCAAATATGAAGTCCAAAGGTGATCTTGGCAAGTAACCAAGACATGCCTCAAATGGCGATGTGTTTATGGAAGAATGATTTGCCCCGTTGCGTGCATGTTATATGTAATGCAATTGTTCATCCCACAACTTGGGATGTTTGTTGTAATAATCTCTAAGAATATGAATGAATGTCCTCTTAACCACCTCGGTCTGACCATATTTTTGTCCATCTATTTGTGGATGAAAGTTTGTACTCTTCTTCAACTTAGTGTCTATCATCTCCCACAATTTTGACCAAAAATTCCCAACAAACCGGGAATCTCGATCACTTACAATAGAAGTAGGGAGAACAAAATGAACCTATACATTTTGAAAGAAAAGATGAGATGTTTGTTCAGCTGTAATTTGTTTTCTACATGGCATCAAAAGACACATTTTGTTGAACCTATCTACAACTACATACAAGTAATCATGACCTTTTCTTGACATTGGAAGACCTCCTACAAAATCCATTGAGATACACTCCCAAGGACGTGAAGGTACCAGAAGTAGAGTGTACAATCCTAGTTTCCTATTTCTAGGCTTACTTATTGCACACAAATAACATCCTCTAATGAAACGAGATACACTATCAATCATGTGTGGCCAATAACAATACCTTTAGAGATTCGCTACCGTCTTTCCTACACCGAAATGTTAGCAATCAATGAAGTATGTGCCTCCCTTATGATATTGTTTCTTTCTCCCTGCGGAATACATAGCTTTCCCAAGTGATACAACAAACTGTTATGCACATTATAATCTAACTCTTCAATTTGGTTTCATTGAATCAAGCTTTCATACACATCTTGAAAATCACTATTATATGCATATTGTTCAATGTAACTTTCATGCATAACTGAATTGTGCTTGAGTATAATAGATGAATTTACAATAGGCCTAGGGAGAGTATTAGCTACCATATTGTAGATTCCCTTTTTATAGCTGATAACCAAATGGAATTTTTATAGAAATCCCATCCATCTGAAATGTCTTGATTGCTGCAAATTTGATTGTGACTGTAAGTACTAAAATGGATGATGGTTGGTATGTATAATGGTCTCCGTCCTCATAAAATAGTGCTTCCATTTCTTTAAACTTTGTACCAGTACATATAACGCTTTGTCATATGTGAGATAGTTATTCACAGCTCGATTAAAATTTTCATAATGAAACGAAATGGGCTTACCATGCTGCATGAGAACTTCTCCCATGGCGTAATCACTAGCATCTGTTTGGATCTAAAATGGCTGTCTAAGATCTGGAAAAGCCAATACCAGTGCTGAACTGATCTTTTTTTTTAAAACATCAAATGATTTTTTTTGCATATCTCCCCAATGGAATACTTTCTTAACACTTGTCAATGCATGTAATGGAGCTGCAATGGAAGAAAAAATAGCAATGAATTTCCTCCAATATTGTGCTACCCCAAGAAAGCTTCTTATCTCCATAACTGTACTGGGCTTGGGCCAATTCACAATGACCTCAACATTGGAAGGGTCTATCTTCAACTCACCTCCTCCAACAATGTGGCCCAAATACACTAAATAAGTCTTTCCAAACTCACACTTCGACATCTTTAAAAATAGCTACTCTGTTTTCAAGACATCAAGTACCTTGTTCACATGCATGACATGTTCATCTCTTGATTTGCTGAATATCAAAATACCATCTAAGAAAAAAATGATGAAGTCATCTAGAAATGGTCTTAAAACATCATTCATAACTCTCATGAAAGTATTTGGAGCATTGGTTAGATCGAATGGCATAACTAGCCACTCAAACAATCCTTGTCTAGTTTTAAATGTAGTTTTCCAAATGTCCTCCTCAGCTACTTTAACTTAATGATAACCACTTCATCAGTCTAGCTTTGTGAAATATTTTTCATACCTTAACTGATCAAGAAAATCATCAATTCATGGTATTGGATATCAATTCTTTACCATGATTTTATTCAATGCACGGAAATCCACACACATGTGCCAAGTCCCATCCTTCTTTGGTACCAAAAAAATCAGTGAACCACATGGCGAAGTAGATGGGCGTATGATACCTTTTTTCAAAAATTCTTGGATTTGCTTCTTGATTTCAAAACTCTCCATGATTGACATGCAATACATACCAATGTTTGGAAGTGGAACATCTTGCTGTAGTTGAATCTCATGCTGAATTCCCCTCTTGGGAGGTAACCCACTTTGTTCTTGAAACATCTTGCCATGCTGACTTACCACATAAAACAAATAAGATTTTAATTTTTCATCATGTCCTTCGAAAGATTCATATTAAATATCATCCTTTTTCTTGATCATGAGAAGCACAAAATTTTTTCTTGCATTAACTAGTCTCTTCATCTATCCTGCATTGACTAAATAAATATTCAACTTTTTACGATGATCTCTCACAATGTACTCCACCCCATACTTGAGCAAATGATATTTGTTCTCACGGCGATAAAATACCTCTTTCCTATCATACAAATATGGAATTCACAAGATAATTCCTGAAATTTCAAGTAGAACCACATCTAACTCAACTTCATCAACAAAGTTTGCAGTAATGGAAAATCAAAATATGCATTTCCTTGTAACCTATAAATTGGCATTCTTGACTATCCAACCCAAAGGATATGGCTTATGATGTGGCATGGTTTCAAGGTTAATAATTTTGACCAAGTCTTCTGAAATCAAGTTTTCTTATGACCCACTATCAAACAATGCATCAATATTTGTATGATTTGAAATTACCCTTACATGGAACAATTCTATCTGTGTTTCTTCATTTGGAGTGTTGTTGTGAAAATTTGAGGAACTAGTACTTGCTATGGCTTATTTTCCCTTTTTTACCATGGCTGCAATCTCAGTCTCATCATTGGAATCAAATCCAAGATCATGTTGTGTGGTGGTAGTCATCTTTTGTTTCCCCTTATTGTTTGGTTTCTTAGGCCTTAGTTCGGGATGTAATTTCCAACAGTGGGCTTCACCATGCCCTTCTTTGGAAAAATGTTTGTATGTAGTTTTCTCGCCTTATTTCTTAACACTTGCAGTCGTATTTCCCTTCCATTTTCCTCCCTTCTATTGTCCCTTACCCTTGAATGGCTTCTTCTTACTACCCTCTTCCCAATGTTCTTTCCCCTTGCTTCAAGATGTGTGTCTTTCACACATACTTCATCTAAATTGCTTGGGTTAAACATAAGGATAGTATGTTTCAAATATGAATGTAAACCCTCAATGTATTTAAAGATTATATTTTTGGAATTCAAGTTTATTCCTAACAACAAAGCCCTTTTCCTAAACTCCTGGGTAGATTCTTGAATTGTTTGACCCTTGAGTTTCCTAAATTTTTTCCAACTCATAATGTTTTTTTTTCATATATATTAAAGGATAAAACCATATTTTAATTGAATAAATAAACTCAACCCAATAAATGGATATATTACCATGGATTGGCATTTCCTCTTGAGTTTTTACTTCCCACCATACTAGTGTTGCTCCTTCTAGCCTTAATAAAGCCAACTAGATATTTATGTCGTATTTTTGTAGGTTCTGAATTCTGCAATATACCTCCAATTGACGGATCCAATTTTCCAATTTCTCTGCATTTAACTCACCATTGTACATGGGAAGTTCAAACTTAATGTCCAATATAAGTAATGGAGTTTTTCCTTTTGGGGTTTTTGAATGAGTATGGGTGGCTTTTGTGGTGGAAGTGGAAGATGATGTTGATGAAGATGATGCGGATGAGGATGGTGGAGATGGAGGAGGCTTTCCTCCACTTCCATTTGAACTCTTCTCTTCATCCTTATTATCATCTGAAGTTCCTTCTCCATGTGGAGGCTTAGAACCTTCTCCTGCCATCCCAATAGTGAATGCATCAAACATGATTTTAACCATCCTCTTTATGTCATTGAAGTCTCTCTTGAAATTTTCCTCTTCTAATTGTCCTTGAGTCTCTCCAACACCTGAAATGATGGCTATGGATTCAAGCTCAGCTTCTGATGCATGTACCTCTTCAATCAACTCAACTTCTTATGCAAGTTGTACCTCCTCTATCTCAACTTCTGGAGATAAAACTTGAGGTGATTCAATTGCATATATGAGTGGAACTTTGGGTGGATATGGTGCTCTTGTAGCTCTCCTTCTTTTGGTCCTAACCTCAGGACTAGAAACCAATAGTTTCTCTTCTCCTCTCTGCAAGTTCAACCTTGTAAGCATCACAAAATTGCAACTATTAAAACCCTTCTTACACAAATCTCAAGCAAAACAAGAAAATAACCTTTGCTCTGATACCATCTTGAACTAAATTTGAATGTTAGTTTTGTTGTGCTAATTTAATCTTCAACTTTATATTAAAAGTGTTGATCTTTACTTCTTGTACATGGGCTTATTGAAGTTCTTATGATTGATTAACAAGTAAATGTGTGGAGATTAAGTTGAATACTTGAATGTAAAAGCATAAAAACTAAATGTTGAATAGCAGCAAGCAAACTCATAGAAAACCATCAAAATTGAATCATTAACACTTTGTTTTGATGAAGGATTTCACCTCCCCTGGGCTAAATCTCCTTGGTGCAGCTTCCATGGCATGGGCCTTTGTATTAGCTCAATTGTGAAAATATTGTTGTTTACTATCTCCCATTGCCTCTACAACCTGCTCGAATGTGTTCAAAACATCAAAGTCTACCAAGAATGACTCTTCCTGAGCCAAAATTGGTCAAAATTTCTTCAGTTATGGCCAAAACAAATTTTCCTACAATATCTCCTCCAAATCTGGAGAAGACTCCAGATAACTCCAACAATTTGGTGGATTCCACCGAAATAGGAGGTTCCTCTAACTCCTCCACCAATTAAGAGTGGGATTAATCAATAGTTAAGACTATGCTTAACTGTGATAAGCATGTCTTAACTGTGCATTATCCATAAGTTATAAACATGTTTAATTAGTCTTTAACCCACAAATTAGTGGAAATAATCTTGGATTAGACGTTAATCCTTTGCCCGCTGCATTTGGGTCTGCCCACGGTTTTTCAGTGTAGTCATATGGGAGGGGGTTGGCCCCCTCCAAACCCCCACCATCAGAATCGGAAAACGTTAAATAGCGGTTGCGAACTTATAGGGTTAAGACCTAATGGATAGATGAGACAGTAAGACGTTGGAACTGTGTGGGGTAGGTCGTGGGTTCGACCCTTACCCCCGCACCATAATTTTTCTCCAAGTTATAATGTTGAGCCCTTATTCAAAAACTTTGGTTATAAATTATATATGCACCCCGATGTCATATGTCCGTCGGTCCGCTTGTCCAATGGTTTGAACTTTGGTTGTGAAATATATCCAGCCAATGATATATGTCCATTCAACCCAAAATTTAAATGTGTGCAGAAATTTGGTAGTACATAAATTTGGAATTTCAGCATAATCTTCGACCAGTTCCCAAGGGTTGGATGGGTCCACCAAAGGGCATTCGTAGTGGCCCCGGGCTGCACCACATGTCCAACTCTGGTTGGACTATTCTAACTAAAAAAATTCTCCTTCAACCTTCGAATAACTATAAAAAAATTTCACTGGCGAATCTTGTTGTAACACTTGTCACAGTGTCATTGGGCTTAAATTGGAGAATATTCCCTGAATATACCTGGAGAGCTAGCTGGGCTGCCATGTCATCAACCTGTCACTATTCTGCAATTTTTTTAATTGTTTGAGAAAACGAACAATAGGTCATAACTTCCTCATCGAGAGTCAATTTTGGATGAAACGAATTGCGTTGGATTCTTGGTAATGAGCTCTTCACTTTCGTTATGGTTTGAAGCATTTTTTAGCACTTTCATTTTTGAGCTTAATACTAAGCCTATGGTCAATCAAACAACTACCAAAGTGTTAATATGAAATATTAACGCAAGTGTACGAAAAGAGATCACTTTAGCTGCACATGACCAACAGCCCTAACAACAAAGATGGTCGTATAACTTCTTATATCTGCAATATATGGTCGAAAAAAATGAAAAATAAACCCAGATCTATGCAAATAAGGCAGCTAAACAACAAAATGAAATAAGAGTTTGTCCAAAATATCCAAAGGACGAGACAATAATTATAAATATTTTTTTGTATTATGTAACACCCGGGAAGAGAACTAATACAGTCCCCCTCAATGGGATGGGTTCTTTGCTTTCCTCAAATGCTTCAGCTTCAGAGTTTCTCTCTTAATGGTGTAGAATACCTAAGATGTGTAGAACTCAAAAGGAGCTCAATAGGCAAAAATAAAATAAAAATAATCAAAGATAGACAATGATAAGAGGATCAAAGGCCGACCATCATAAACAGATCAAAGGTAAGAAGTGAATGGAAAACCCTCCTATTTATAACAAAATATTGAGTTAACCTTGATAATGGTGCATAATAAAATATTATTGACCAAGATCTAGATCTAACTGCTTGGAATATTTTATTATATTTTGTTGGAGGGAAAAGGAATTTAAATTAGTTAAATCCCATTATTTAGAAACAATAAAGAAATAAAATATTTATTTATCATTTAAAGGATGGGATTAAGGAATAATTTAACAAATAATGATTTATTTTATTATTCCTAAATGATTTAGTCAAATTTAACAAGGAATATTAATTAAATAATGATTTAATCAATTATTCCTAGAGAATAATAAGATAAATAATTATTTATATAATTATTTCTCATTAATTGGGTTAAATATGACCGGGAATATTATTAAACAGAGGTTTAATTAATTATTCCTAGAGGAAAATCAAATAAATAAGGATTTATTTAATTATTCCTCATGCGGTTTTCTATTTGGACCAGAAATAACTTAATAAACTATGGTTTCTCAAATTATTTCTTATTGAAAGCAATTTTACTATGGTAAAATTGGTCTTACATGGTGTATTTCGATGCATCTAATTATACATGGTTAGATGACCAAAAATTGGTGTAACAGATTGTCCCCCAATGTACGAGTGTTAGGAGCTAATTGTATGACCAACGTACGTTGTAAGAACACAATCACTAGACACCGAAGGGGAGTCATAGAGAGAGATATACGTAGGCGAAACTAAGCGAGAGAGGATAATAACCCTGAGGGGGCGAGACCGATAGCCGTAAGTCTCCTTTAATGGTTGGGTACATGTACACAATGAGGCGGGGGAGGCATACCTATGCCCGTCGTGATGACAAAGTACAAAGAATAATGGTTCGCTCAGTAAAATGAGTTTGAGCTATAAAGTACACGATATGCTGATGTAAACATGGGCCAGACAAAAATATAATGGATCCCACATACATATTGCGCCTGAGACAACATCCAAGACTGAATACAATAATATATGAGTACATGACATATAATAACAACCAGAGAAGCCCTGATAAATAGGAAAGGGCTTTGAAAATATAAATGGATCATCTAAGTGATACATGCATGCTATAGGCGCTTCAAGCGGCTGGGGTCGAACCCATCAAATATGTGGAGCTGCATCTGAGGTTGTAGAAGAGAATGAGGTCATCCAGGCATGTGGGGGGCTACCGAAAGGGCCACCTGCTCATGAGGTCTGAAACTTCTCACACACGCCCAGGAATCACTGGATCAATCTGTTGGATCATTGAACTATCGAGTATACAGATCTCTATCATGCAGAAGTGGAACGGATGAGAAAAAATCAAGTTAAATGGTAATAAGGAGTCCCCTCTCCTGATCTTAGGCACTGAACAATGATGGAATATGGAACCGAGATACACCACCCTCTAGACCTGTCTTCTGGAATGAATGTGTTGATGTCAACAGAAGGAGGTCTGCCATAGGTGAGGCAATGAGGATCCTCAACTAAGGCATGAGGGAATATAGTACAGCGACTGATGGACTGACACCAGGGATGATGATGGAAAGGGGGATACCAAGTAGCAAATGGATGACTTCCCTTGTCAGAACATAAAAATCATGGATGACCTGGCAGCGACTAACTCGACTCCTGAGGGGATGGGGGATAGTGGGACTGGAGGCCAAAATGGGCTACACGAGAGAGGGACAAGGCATGAATGGATGGAATATTGTAGCAGGAGACAAAAGGGACTTGGGACAGACTCCATGAATGCGATGATGACTCAACTTGGATGCTCTGAACAAGGGCGACTCGATGATGATGCCACACAGAATAGTCCCAGTGGGGACCATAAAAGCATGAGAAAAATATGGTTACTCATTCTTAAATTGACACGAGCATCAACAAGTATGAAGGCTCAATGGTGCCCTAAGTACAAGTGGTGCAAGTGCAAAAATTCAATTTTAAGAGGCAGTGAAGTGACTCTTCTTGGAAAAAGGCTTCCGGATGAAGTATCAAATCACTAAAAATGAACGAATACCCATTTTAGAGCTCGGTGAGAGACTTCCAGCGGTGCTTATGGTTCATCAAAAGGAGCTACGGTTTGGTCACAATTGGCAAAATAAAAATTAGGGTTTCTCTTTTAATAGGGCAATTTCCCTCCAATTTGATTCATTCGCAAGTGTAGCTATGGTGAATGTGGAGAGGAGGAAAAGGCCCTAAATATCATAATGGACAAACTGACCATCAAAATCGAGATCCGTTAGTTGCAGGTAGGTGGCCTAACCATAGACTTCAATTTCAGTGGTTTAGAATTTCTGATTAGGTGCTCAGAGCCCGGGAACAACATTATCCCCTTCTCACGGCCGGCTCGCAATTTTTGGGGCCTATTCTGCGACCTGGGTAGTAGGTTTTAGGGGGAAAACTATGAACTCATAGGTTCAGGGATGAAAAAAGTGCGAGCTGCCAAAAGTAGGGTTTTTTGTTGTTTTTGGCTGGGAACTAGGTCTTGAGGTTTTTTAGGCATTTTTTCCTTCCTCTGACTGACAAATTGCAAGTTTTGTGCAGGTGTGGAATAGTTAAATATCAACTGGAGAGAGAGATAGAGATCTTGAGGCGCTTCATTCTGAGATCCAGGAAGATCGGGTTGTTCGAGGCGCACTAGCAAGATATGAGGTGCTCAAGTTGGTTGAGAACCCTTTGATGAGGGCAGGAGAGCCCTTATTAGCCAAGATAGTCAGCTATTGGGACCCAAACCTAGAGGTCTTTATAGAGCGAGGGAAGTAGATCGAACTGACTCTTCATGACATTTATTTCCTGACCGATCTCCCACCATTGGGGATGGTGGGAAAAATCCAGCTAGTATTATAGCAAGGGCGTAATATCTCTAAGTTTGTGGACTGCCATTGTCAACCGGATGTTCATGTCAAGGGAACGGCTATACCGATCGGAGACCTAGAGAGACTAGAGACTCAGGTTGTCGTCGTGGCAGTGCTACGGATCTTGGGCAATCAGGCCTTCCACCACATCACCGAAGGGCATATGATGCTTGTTGAGAGTGTGTTGACTAGGACCTACTATGGGTGGGCCCAGATGACATTGTTTTCATTGAAACGACAGTTTTCACTATGTAAGCGACAAGTGAACCATGACTGTGATTTTGGGACATTTTTATGCTCATTCTTCTTCAAGAATATCCCCACACTTCGGCCTCATGTACAGATCCAAGATGGGGGCCCATGAGAGCCCGGGATGCGTCGTTTGGGGCGGCTACTAAGGAGAGGAGGAGGCAGGGGAGTCGCGCGGGTGTTTCAACCTGATTTATTTGCACATTGGGACCAAATTCCATTGTATATAGATGACTATCCATACAATGGGATGAACTATCAGGGGGACCTGGACTTGCCACTTCTGCCCGGTCGTGCATGGGGACCAGATGGTAAGCAACAAGTTTTTATATTTCATAATGCATTTAAATTTCTTAAAATGGTGTATATGGTAATAGGTCGTTACTTTTGGTATGCAGATATAGCACTAGTGAGACTGGACGGCTATATGGGACGACACACAGCGCCAGGGGCTACAGAGTCTAATACAACTAGAGGAGCTGACCGAGAAGATTCAAAGGCACTATTGGAGGATGTCTACCGCAAATGCGAGTTTTTGATGACCGGGGTATCAGAGTGTGGCTAGCAATATCTATATGATCGCTACATTGAGGCATGTGTTGGTCTACCCTCGAAGTGGCGAGGGGTCATGCGGTGCATGGCGATGGCCGGACAGCGTATACGAGATCTACGAGCTGCAGGAGCTGAGCCATTGGCTCGAGACCCTCCAAATAGTGATTATATGTAGGGGCATGAGGTGCCCCCAGTTTTGGTTTTTGTAACATGTTATGGGCATGTCAGATGTATTAGAGTAGAGGAATCCAAAACATTTATGATTTTGTAGACATATATTATGGATATGCATATTTTTACATATGATGAGTATGTGGCTCGCCATTTTTTTATTTTGATTGTCTTGTGTTAAATTCATGTGATAAGTGCCAATCTAGAATATTGTTTGCAATTCTATGTACATATTGATTTTGGGATCTAGGTACATGACTGAAAGTAATGGTTTAAAATTCACACATTAAGAGTTTCACTCGTAAATATCTTCTAAAAAGGACATGGTTATGCACACGATAAATGCCATTCAATTGTCTGACAAGCAACAAGGAACCTGAACGAACATGAAGTTGAAGGATGTGATGGTCAAGGGCATCGACTAAAAAACCTATCACTGCATCATATTCGTTCTGATTATTGGTGGCAGATACAATACATACGTTGTTGGAAAGTAATAACAAATGTATGGGCGTAAAAATGGCCCAGGCTACCGAGGCTAGATTCCACGAGTAGCGGCATGCACCGTCAACATAGTCGATGTACGATGTGGATGAAGGATCATCTGAAAGGTGTCACAAGAAAACAAAGGAGAAGATGATGGACAATGCAAGAAACCTGAATGCATGGCAGAAATAAAACATGCATGGGGGATGCTATGGGTACAATTTCTATGACTCTTACACTTGTTAAAGATATGATCAATACATGGTGTAGGGAATTTGTCATGGGGACAAGATTTATTCAGGTCACGAAAGTACATACAGACACGAATGGTGCCTGTTTTCATGAGAATGGGAAAGGAACAACCATCCTTCTTGAGCTTATTGATTGCAGTTTTGAGATCCTCTCGTCGAGAAATGTGTCTCAACTTTTTATGGATAGGGTAGGCATCGGGCCATGTGTCGGTATGGTGGTCGACAACGGCAGGATCATGTTTGGGCATCTCTGACTAGGACCTGGTGGAAACATTACAAAATCCTTCGAGTACCTTGGAGTAAGCCTCAATTTCTTCGAGGGCGTTAGGTGCCCCCAAGGAAATTTTTTCTATGTCAAACGCATCAGGTGCAGGAATGGAATTTCTAAATCGATCAACCTCATCTGAGATGAAGTCTTTAGACTCCACAATGTACTGTTCATGGGACTATTGTAAAAGGAAGTACGAACGGTGGTGCATATCATCCCAAGGAAATTCAGCGGTTATCATTGGTTCTATAATGTCTTCATCATAGTGAAATATTGGGGGATTGGTAGTAGAAAGACCACATAACATGGCAGGGCTACCTGACTCATCATCATGAGAGATATGGTTCACATATGCATCGCTACGGAGGGTAGACAAAGAGCTAGTAGATGAAACATCTACCAATTTTGAGCCCAAGGTGATCGTCGAAGGAGGTTCAGTCGAAACATAAGGGAATAACCCAAAGGGGTTTTCCACCAAGGATCTCATGAATGATGATAGATAGAGGATGGTGGTTGAAGTTTTTGTCATCTCAACATCGAGTGGAGGTATGGAAATTTTTTGTGGTTCAGGCTGAGCCAAACGCACGAGTAGAGGAGTAGTGGGTGAGCTACGCTCAGCCTTGATTCAGCGAATGGATTCAAGGGTGTCGTGAAAATATTCGAGACGAGGAAAAAGGTGAGAATAGTGGCCATAAATATCACATAAAGCACAAGGGTGATTCATGCACAACGTTTTTAGTTTCTTAGATGAATCGGGTAAGGTAACCTGGACCTCTCAAATATTGGATTTAGGAAACTTTTCATTGACCACAGGTTTGAGAAGAGGAAGTTCAAGACAATTTTGGGTAGCATGTTGAACAACATCACACAATGCACACAGAGGTGAATTTTTTGGAGTATTTCGAGGAGCAGGAGTTGTTTGGGCAGCCTTATACTTAGGTTCCTTCTTTCTGGCTTTGCCCCCCTGACCAAATGCTTTTGCAACCGGAGTAGATTCCTTTTGAGGTGGCTGAGGCACTGAAGCAAGGGTAGGAGTCGTGGCAACCGGTTGGACTGGGATCCCCAAGGTCAAATTGGGAAGGCTCAGCATAGCCATAACAGGTACCGAAAAGACTCCAAAGGGGGGAGCAAGAAACAGTATATGACTGGAGGCGGAATGGCCAGGCGGAATGGCTCCCAACTGGTTAAGGCTAGGGGGAACCATTCCTGGTTGAAAAGGAGTGAAAGAGACACTAGTAGAAGAGGAGGGTTTTTGAAAGGAAGGCCCTGCAGGCTCCGTTTAGTGACCACCATCAGCTTGCAGAGCCATAGGCTGCTGGGTGGTTGAACCAGACCGCTTGTGGCTAGTTCGAGATGATTTCATCATGCAAACATTCGACGAGTTTGGATCTGCGACAAGAGGGGAGGGACTGGGGAAAGCACCTAGAAAGGTGGAATATTTATAGACTCCAAGTGAAACACTGGTAAGAGGTGTGACTGATTGCATATCGGCCACCAAAGATATGATAGACTTGGGGGAGAGTTGAGACTTCAGTTCGCAATATGTCAATTGATAAATGGTAACGATCTTTCCATTATGAGGAAATCACATCTTACAGTGAACCACAAATGCAACAACAAACATCGCATAGGTGTAGCTACGATCCAACAATATGTTGTAATCCAAGGGGGCATCAATGAATTCAATGTCAATACAAACAATCTTTCTCACAAGAGTGATAGGACAATTGCGGTACATGCCAATGCGCTGAGAAGAATGATCGTCCCAAGCATGCAAAGTGATGGTGGATGGGGCTAACTTAGGTGATCTGAGTTTATTCCAAACAAAGGCAGACATCACGCAAGTGGATTCGCCCTTGTCAATGATACAACGTGAGACATGGGAATTTTGAACCTTGACTGGTATTTGGAAGACGACAGATGAAGGTAAGGGGGGATTATCTGACTTGTCAACATAAAAGATGATCAAATGATCATCTGAATGATCCACAATTCCTAGAGTAGATAATAGAGCTTTACATTGTGAAGGGCGCGATTGGAGGACTTCCAAGGTTGACATAGCAGCAGGAGATTATGCTAAGTCATCTATTATGCTGTAATTATGGGCGGCTTTGGAAGAAGTAGCAGTTCGGCATATTGGCCCTTTAGAGATCTTGGGAGGGACCTCTGATCATGGCTAAGGGATTTGTAAAGGGGCATTAGGTGTTTAACTGAGCTCTATGGAAACTTTGGTTTGAGACTTAGTTGCAGACGAAGCAGGAGGCTTTCCATATTGGCGTGACCGAGTTTGAAGTTTGACATCAGCGGTATTAACCACTTTAGAATTCATCACGAGAATCTGGTAATCAGAGGTACCATACTGAGAGGTTTGAGGGGCGACCTAACGTTGAGGCGGTTGGGCAGCCACATATCCTTGTTGAGGGAAAGGATTAGTAAAAACAGCCGATTGAATAGGTGTAGTATTTGGAGGAGCCGAAACCATGGCTTGCTATCCATGGAGGAGCCGAAACCAAGGGGACAGTCATGATTATAATGGCCATGTACACAGCAACAACAACAAGGCTTGTTCGTATGAAGAGGCCTGCCCTACTTGGGTTAATTTCCCTGTTGCTAGTTGTTAGTGTTTAGCGGGTTCCCTTGGCGCCATTGATTACCTTGCACTAGTTGATTTCAGTTGCCTATCCTCTTTTTCTTAGTATTTGGAGGATCGGTTGCGCTCTGTTGTGCATACACCTGATTCGGAGGAAGAGCTGGATGATGCGGCAGAGGTTGAGAAGGAATACTAGGCTAGGGTGCTAATGCTGGAGGGACTGGATCACCGAGCTATTGATACAGGTAGAAAGGAGGTTGAGCAACATTGGGGTAAACAGGTCGAGTGACTGCAGGCCCTGGCATTAGTTGATGCAATGGGGTGAATGTGCTTTGTCCTAGATACATGTTGTCAAGAGGGGGATAAGTTCTAGAGGAGCTGGCCCCTCCCTCAGGGAAACAATAACCCATGGGAGGATGAGTATAGGGATGTGAAAGAGATCCAACGATACCGTCGGTGGTGTGAGATTACCCAGTGCATTGGCACCACCAGGTCTAGGAAGATCCGATAAGACGGTATAAACATAACCAAAATGGGCATAGATGAGGTCATATTTCAACGCAATTTGGAGAGCTTCTTCCTCTTTCTGAGGAAATTGAGATGTGACATCTTTACCAATAGAGGGAAAAATTGTCCTAAGAAACCAATCCATATAGACACGGTTGTATAATGTGGGAGCTTGACATAAGCTCCTCCTTCTACATCATTCTTGGACATGGTCAGAAAGGCGGGTGGCAGAAGTTTGATGGAAGGTGGTCAAAAACTTGATACCAGTATCATTGTTACAGGAGAAATGACCTCCTCATCAGCTCAGAGGAGAAGGTAATATGGAAGAAAGAAAGTGACCTAGACAAAACCTATTTCTGCCAAGGTAACGCACCCCAAGAAATACTAATTTGCGTTATAACGCTTCTGAGCCATGTAAAGTTCACGTTAGTGACTAGGCCAATGCTCTAGCTGGCCCAGAGGGCAGCGTTACCCGTGTTTAAACATGAAACAGGAAAAATCCCACGAATAATGTTTGGCAAACCCAACTTTTTCTCATGGAGAGTCAAGACAAAATAGAAACTGAAAGGCACTAACCTCTTATTAGGCCTTACCAAAAGCAACTAGACTCTCAAATAAGGAAAAAGCATATAAATCTAAGGAAACATCTTGGTTTTCTCCTTTTCAAACTGGTTTACAGAGTTGGGCAAGGTTTGCCCTATTCATCTCCTATAAAATGGAGTTGTGGGTTACAAGTCCAAGGTCGAAGGTTTTTTGAATAGAGGTGGAGCAGAGTTACGTTGTTACTATATGGTAGTTGAGGATCAGTAGAGTGACATTGAGAGCTTGTCGCCTTGATCACCATCACATACAAGGAAAGAGAGAGAGAGATTGGAAGACTAAGGAGAGCTTGGTACAACCAACGATTGTAATCCTCCTTTTTATAAATCAATATAACTGTATTTGTTTTTTCCATTCGATGCTTTGATATTTTCATTGTTTTCCAATTGTTAATATAGCATGATATGAACGGCTTAGATCTGTGTTGTTTTATGTTTATCATATGCTGATTTAAGTTAATAAAAGGTATATTGTTGTAGAGATTACACGAGTGTTTTGTTTGATCGTAGGACCCGAATTTGGAACTAGTGAAGGAGGATCCCTGCTTCACTGCTTAGTGTGTTCCAAAGGGTTCGGAATCGGAAAAGAGGTAATCTCCCATCTCATTTTATTAATTGATATAAATCAGCTTGAACATATGTGCACTATCTTTGTAAACTATATAGTTAATCTAACTGTTTGCCTCGGGCACCGGAAAGCCTAGAGAGGGATATTCGATAACCACTACCCAAGCATATTACCCTATAGCAGAATTGGTGACTCCACTGGAGATAAAACCCCAAGTTTCTGGACTATTACTATCACTTTCCTTTTTTATTTCCTTCTGTTCGCATATCCTTCCAACCAATTTATATGCTCAGTAGACATATCAAAAGCTCACAGAGTTTAGATCAGACCCTACTTAGCCATATGAAAAAAATTACCCTGACTAACGCTACCATTGTTAGTCTTCCAGTGCATTTTAATGTGGTCTAGGCTTAGAACCAGTGCATTAGTCCTTGCATTAATGCGGTCTAGGCTTAGATACAGTGCGTTACCCAACCAAAAATTTGTTGTTCACACCTGTGTTGTGTTATCTTTTGGTTGTAAAATTCTTGGCTATCAGAATAGATTCTCTTACTAGATCCCTGTGCTTGTTTACCAGCTAGTATTTATGTCTTTTCCTCTCATTTAAAAAGTTAATGTCAAACGCATCTACTTTTTGAAGAGAACGTTTTTTTTTATTTTTCTGAACTTAGCTGAATTAATTCTGAAATTTTTTTTTTGGTTAAAATACTATTAAGACGAGATAAATAGATGTCTGAATCTTTAAGGTTGAACTTTGTTATTTGAATGTTTGGTGCATGGATGTTGAAAGATAACCTCTCCTTGTAGAAACACTCTTCATCGAATTGAATATTTAGAGCATATTTTTTAATGGTTTTTTGATTCAAAGTCTCGCCACATTTCATATGTCCACTCCCCCTCTGCAAGACTAATAATAAAAGTACACTAAGAATCAAGCGATAATAAAATCAATCATATAATTTTTTCTGAGCTCACACCAACAGTAGTTCACGCTAGGATCTTGGGGTAGGAGAAGTGAGAAAATCACCCAAGATCTCCAAACTTGAAACTAGAGTCATTAATGAGCGAAATCCTACTGCACTCATATTATCGGGACCACTCCATTACTGGAGCTAAGCGCAAGACAACACTTGGGTGCATGAGAAGGTAGCCTACCTTTGAGTGCATTTAGTGGGCATTCTGTATATTGGGGTTCCCTTCGGGGATGTTGAAACTAGATTTGGGATCTAGGTGTTCTACCCATATAGCATGTTGTCTAAGACCGTGACCCCCCTGATGATGTCTGTGATTTGAGGTATCCTTAGTGGAAAAACTTTTTAGGTTCTTACAGAAGGTGACTAGGATGGGCTGTCCTGGTACCTAAAATATACGAACCTACTCTGTCTTCGGTCTTTAGGAGGGTACTTGTCTCCACGAGAGTACTTACACCTATCGTCTGAGGTTTGGGCGAAGCTCTAGAGTAACCGTAACTGTACTTACGACCAACCCTTTATGTATGCTATTGTGATACTGACCTTCATCTCCAGCAAACGGTAGTACTTAGACAGGGCACCCTATTCTGGTTGCTTGTTGATTGATCTTTAGAGAGTCCTTGTTTCTTTTTTCTTTTTTTTAGGTGTGTGGTTACTGTCACTGGGACTTTATAATACATCACAAATTATTAAAATTTCTAAAAATAAACAGGTCACCGTGGCGTCTTCCAACCATCGCCATTTGTCTCGACGACAACAAGGTCTCCCTCCTTTGACACGAGAGGAAGAACTGAGTCTTGGTGAACCCGTGCCTTCCATGGAAGAGCAGTCTCCATTGACATACCCTGATTTTCACATAGCCCCGTATCACACAGAATTTCCAAAGGACCCTTTTACAGAAGGCGTCATACCTCCTTACAATCCTCCACTCACTAATCCATCGGCACCTATGATATTTCATATTACACCACAAGAAATGTCTTCAGCCACACCAACATCTATTTCACAAGTGGCACCTATGGGGTCGGTACCAATGGCAACCAACCCAAGTTTTCCACCACCCTCCCCGCTGATAGTAAGTTCTATACCAATAATCGGTAACCCCAATAGTCAACCTCTACCTAGTCCCAACCCTACAGTCATCACAACTATCAGTGGATCCTCGAGTCCTTTGCGATCTACTCCTACGCTGACCACAACGGGACCCACGGTTCCTCCTCCCACGAGTGGGACTACTTCGGTTCCTTTTAGCAACCCTTTCGGTTGGAATCCTTTGCTGAGTTCAAACCCCTTGGCCTCCATACTAGGGGGTAGTGTCACCAACACGCAAAAAACGGGGAATTTTTTGCTACCCCTGCAATCATTAGGACAAACAGGACAACCTATTGTTATCACTATTCCCTTAAATGGTCTAAATCTCGGTGTAGGATCCACGCCATTGCTTAATTATGCACATAGACGCATGCCTTTGGCCGGCTCTATTGCGTCAATATGGGCCAATCCACCCCAACATCCATCTGGACAAGGGGGGCACTTTTATTCTGGGGGCAACCAACCATTCGCCCCACAATACAATATACCATACGGACAGCAACCATATATCCCTACACCTCCACCCATAGGAAATTTTTATCAACAAAGTCCTACTTATCCTACTGGTAACACGTTGATGGGCAGACCCCATGGTCCAAATAGTCAGCCAATACTTCTTTGGCTACATCAAGGGGCAAACACGCAATTTCCATTTTTAGCAGCTCTAGACATCCCCGACATCTATAAACTGACTAATGATCCCATCAATCAGAACCCACTCTGGCCTCCAGTTCCGTACAAGATTCCGTCTGACATCCCTAAATTCGATGGGAAACAAGGGGAGGATTTGGCTTCACATATCACCACCTTTCATCTATGGTTCGTATCTAATTCCATGGTAGATGATAGTATCCGTCTTCGGCTATTCCCCCGCACTCTCACTAGAAATGCTGCCAAGTGGTATGAATTACCACACGCCGCCATCAGCACTTTTGGTGCCTTAGCTACATAATTTCTAAAAAAAATTCAATTACCTATCAGATATGAAACTGGTACGGAACTTTTAACCTCGCTACGCTAAGACACCGCCACCCACATCTCCGATCACATTCATGAATGGAGGCATAGGATGACAAAGCGCCAATCCCAGATCATCTCCTAGCTAATTGGTTTTGTAAATCCCTCTTACCAACCATAGGTAAAGACATTGGCCTATCCGGTGCAGTCACAGAAGATCAATCCATTCGTCATGCCCAGCATTTAGATTTAATATATTCGCAATCTGGCACGCTATATGATTTACTCCCCCATGCCCCTAGTAATCCAAATTCTCCTGCTACTCAGAAACCCGGAGTCCACGCCAACGGTGTCGTTGGCACAATCTCTGGCGTAGACACAAAACAGTCTCGGGGCCAAACCTCCCAGCCATATTTGGCTGCCATCGCCCCTAACCATTCAACTACTCTTCCTACCACTGAGTAATTTTTGTGCAAACTTCACAAAAACCTAATGGAAAGAATAAGAAGAATAAGAAAAAGACATATTCTTCGGAAGAGCAGTCAGACCATCAAAATAATCCCAATCAGAAAAACACTGCTAAAAACGACAAAGGAAGGAGAAACCCATGAAATTTCCTTGCAAAATCTGTGTGGAGGACCACTTGACATACAAATGTCCTCGGCTGCAGGAATGCACAGATTTTATTGCAAAAAAGGACTCTAGGAGGACGCCTTCCGTCCTACATAATCCCTTCCCTAATCCATAACAACAACAACAACACATGGTTGCAAACCCACCACAACCCCCACAAAGGGGCAATGGTGGTTCATATCCTTCCGGTGAAGGATCGTCTGCCATTTATGGCATAGAAAGTATTGAACTTCAGACATGAGCCAAAATTTATGGAAATCCTATCATTGATACTCAGGAACCTGGTACCAGTTCAAATCCACTGTCGCCCAATGATTTACATATCGAACGGCCTACTACTGACCTTGCGATTCGTCCCCCCAAAGGGACACTTCGACGCACGACTCATAACACCTCTGCACGTGCTGCCCAAAACTACAACTTCGTAGAAGATTTGGCGCAGGCGCCATCAACTATGTCTGCTCTTGAAGTATTACAAACTTGCCCAGCACAAAGGAAAGCCTTGCTTTCAGCCATTGTTGGGATTGACCCCCAGGATTCTACACTAGCTATTTTTGATATGGAGAAATCTAAACCTCGCCTCTCACACCAACTTGCATTCCAGAGACAAGTTGTGTCGAAAGGGAGACCAATTCATCGTACTGTCATTGAAGAAGGTGCTTCGACCTGTGTTATGTCAACTACTTGCTGGTTCGCTTTGCGTTCTCCCACTTTGTCTCCATCGTTGAATTCCCTTAAAGCTTTCGATGGCCACACTTTCCTCCCAAAAAGCTACCTTGCTAGCTTTCCCATTACACTTAGTGGGAAAACGATAATGGTGGACATTGAAGTTGTAGATCGTCATCTCGACTATAATCTATTGCTGGGTCGCAGTTGGTCATATGCAATGACTGCCATTGTTTCTTATGTTTTTCGACTCGTCCTCTTTCCATTGGATGGGATAATAGTCACATTGGATCAGTTATCCTTTTGCACCCCTGATTATGCCACATTACCAAGTAGCACTGTACCCCTAATAGGAGGCGTTCCTGACTCATATGTCAGTATTGGTACCGGTCTTCTGAAGGCATCTTCCCTAATGGGTTGTTTTCCTCTCCCACTGCCTAAGGTTCCAAATACAGTTGCAATGATATCCACCACATTGGATGGCTCTATCGACCCATGGATCCTATCGGCACCTTCAGACATTTATTCCTATGGAGATCAAATACTGCTCTCAGCAATCGAGTTGGTTTACCAAACCATCCAAATTACATCTGAACCCTCCACAGCTATGGTTTCAACCAATGGTACAAACATCTCGCCCATCACAGTTCCTTCTAAAGATCTCCTCGATGAAATCCTACCTACGGAAGAAGCTATTCGAGAGATCATGTCTCTAGAAGAACGACCTTGGGGAGAATTCCACCATTGGGCTTCAATGTTGTAGAAATTATATACAACATGCATGTATATATCCGGACTCTCCTGATCTAACAATATTTATCTTCTTGCTAAATACAGAATCCTTCCACTATAATTCTTGCGGAAATTTAATCAACAATTGCACAACACATGAAGCAATAAAAGCACACATAACACAGTTGTTTACCGGGAAAGCCTGAAGCTAAAAACCCCAACTATATATTATGTAACATGGAGATCATATGAAAATCTCATACAAACATACAAAGCTTATCACAAGCTCTCAGTACAGTACAATCGTCATACACTAATCAGGACCAATCTTGCAAATCCATGCACCGATCTTTGCCTCCTGCTAGCCTGCCTCCACTGCGCAATCCAAGCTGATTACAAAGACCAATTCAATGTAATCCCACTCTCATTGACTGCGTTATTATCATTGGCAACTCCAATGTATATATAGATGCAATTCATGCATCACTAGTAGTCACAACAGATAGTCTATCTTGCTTGTTTCCACTGTCTCCATGGGTCTCACTGACATCCTTTATTTGAAGGTTAACTAATGTATTCTTTAGTTGATTAATGAGTTTATAATTAGTGAATTAATTAATAATTAATTCACACCACTCTCACTAGTGTATCAATCGGTTAGACTAGATACAACTAACAAACTATATTTAGATTAGTTAATGCGAATACAACTCCACTAACGCCCTCCAATCGACTCCACCATCTCTGCTTGCGCAAGTTCCTAGCTTTGAAGTCAACCATCACACGATAAAACAACTAACCCATAGAAATCAGATTTCTTCTATCGGTGCAGATTTTATCCAAGCATCAGGCGAAGTCTCACAAGAGGATAAGATAATGTTTATAGTCTAAATATTATTAAGGGCTAATAATATTTGACTGTTCTATTTTTAGACAGGTAATCTAAAAATAGACTTCGACCTGTATGTCTAAAAATATGTGTCCATCTATTTTTACCAACTTGACCAATCATCCAATAATAGCATCCCGCAACTCCTAGACCATGCTCCATATGTCTAAAAATAGACTTTTCGACAAAAATCACATGTGTGGTCCCCACCTAATTTAGGTGATCAATCTCCAACTAGGATCAGGAAAGATGTTTCAGGAGGAATCCTTCACTGTTTCTTGTTTCCATTTTCAACAAATTTTTGATCCAGACACGATAATTACTCAAATCCCATCCTTTGACCCACCTGAGATGGTCCCCTCTGTTTACACGACTGTTCAAACCATCGATTCGGAAGGGAACATGGGAAAAATTTCTAAGACAATGCTCATAGATTTCTTGGTCAAAACAGGTATCATGGAAAACATTCAAATTGGAGCAGATTGTAATCTCGAGGAAATTGCACACTTCACATCCCTCTTTAAGGAATTCCGCAATGTTTTTGCTTGGTCTTACGATTAAATTCTCGAGATAGATCTGTCTATAGTCGAGCACAAAATCAAAGTTTATGACAATGCTAAACCTATTCAATAGTGACTCCGACCTGTCCACCCACGCAAAGCAGCCGCCATCAAAACTGAAGTAGAAAAACTTTTGAATGCCTGTTTCATCTATCTCATTCCTTTGACAGAATGGGTTTCCAATCCGGTCCCCGTAGACAAAAAACAAGGCACCATCCGGGTATGTGTTGATTATGGTGATCTAAATGCTGCTTGTGCCAAAGACAATTGTCCTACGTCATTCATAGATCAAATCCTTGATGATTGCGCTGGATGTGAGTCTTTTTATTTTATGGATGGTTTCTCGGAGTATAACTAGATTGCGATTAAAAAATATGACCAACATAAAACTACCTTCATCTGTCCTTGGGGCACATTTGCGTATCGTAAACTCCCATTTGGTCTAAAGAATGCAGGAGCAACTTTTCAAAGGGCTATGGACTATGCCTTTCACGACATTAGGCATATTGTACAAGCGTACTTGGATGACCTCTTGGCTCACTCCAAGAAGCGATCCCATCACCTTGAACACCTAAAACAAATCTTCGCCCAATGCAGGTTCTACAATATACGTCTAAATCCACATAAATGTGTATTTTTTGTCGAGTCTAGACGTATTCTAGGTTTTATTGTCTCCAAGCACGGGATCAGGGTTGATCCCAATAAGTTTAAGGCAATCTTTGAATTACCCACACCACAATCCATCCTGCGACTCCAACGTTTGCAAGGGAAGGCAAAATTTTTACGTCGTTTCATCGTGAACTATGCCGAAATGACGAAAGGCTTTATGTGATTATTAAAGAAGGGAAAACTATATTTATGGGATGACCAAGCTCAACAGTCGTTTGACGCCTAGAAATGAGCACTCGTTTCTGCCCCACTTCTTAGTGCCCCCGATTATTCACGCGACTTTCTACTCTACCTGGCAGCCTCACCATCCTCACTTGGAATGGTTCTGGTTCAAGTTCACAATGATGATAGTGAACATGTGTATATTACTTGTCAAAAGGTCTCATTGGACCCGAACTGCAATATTCACATGTGGAAAAACTCTCCCTCGTTGTGGTCTTCACTACCACCCGACTCCGACGCTATATATTACTACATCAGACTATTGTTATTGCTTTGGAGAATCCCATGCGACACATTTTGTCTCGCCAAGTTATCAGAGGAAAATATTCCAAATGGATAGTGATCCTCCAACAATTTGACTTGGTTTTCACTGCTGCCAAAGCAAAGAAATCTCTAGTATTCGCTGAATTACTATCGGATCTTCCCAGAATCGACCCAGGAGATGTAGCTCATGATCCATTTCCTGATGAATCTGTCTTCTTAGTTGATTCTTTTGATCCTTGGTATGGAGACATTTTGGTCTACCTCCAAACTCAACGCTTCCACCCAACTCTCACATCGGACGAATGCCATCGTATTTGCCACCAAGCGAAACACTACCTCGTACTCAACGATACTCTATATCTTTGTGGTGTCGATACTATTCTTCAGCGTTGTCTCACTATTAACGAAGCAGAACGCGTTTTAAATTACTGTCACACAGGGGTGTATGGCAGTCATCTTTCTAGCATATCTATTGCCCAGAAAATCTTGTGTGCAAGCTATTATTGGCCCACTTTGTTAAAGACTGCATCACAGCAGTCCAGAAGTGCCATCCATGTCAAATTTTCACGAAGAAAATGCATGCTCACCCCACCCCCCTCCACTCGGTTATCTCCATTGGTACTTTCACTAAATGGGGAATAGACTTCGTTACATGCAACCCCACTTCGGTCGACAAACACAACTACATTGTCATGGCAGTCAACTACTTTACGAAATGGGCAGAGGCCATTCCCACTTTTAGAGCCGATGGGGAAACCGCCACTTTGTTCCTGTTCAATCAAGTTATCTGTCATTTTAGAGTACCCCTTTCAATTGTCACTAATCATGGATCACATTTTCAGAACCATATGATGAAAAAATTAACTTCCATGATAGGATTTCAACAAGATTAGTCTTCATCCTACTATCTGCAAGCGAATGGTCAAGTCGAAGCCGTAAATGGCATCCTCAAAACCATGATTCGTCGGTTATTCGGAAATCATAAAACCACATCGCATCAGAAGTTATATTCCGTGTTATGGGCGTACCGTATGTCAGTCAAAACTACCATAGGCTTCACGCCATTCCAACTCGCATTCGGCCTGGAGGCAGTACTCCTAATCGAGTGTGAGATTCCATCACTCAATCTCGTTCTTGAACTCCTACCCGGCACCACCACCACAGAAGAGCGCTTTCTCTCGCTCAATTACTTGGACGAGACTCGTCAAGATGCCACACTAGCACTCGAAGCCCACAAACACCGAGTCAAAGCTCAATATGACAAATCTGTCAAGCTTTGTTCTTTTCAAGAGGGTGATCTCGTACTACTCTACGATCAGAGACAAAACCTATTGGGGGTAGGAACACTTCAACCATTATGGCTTGTTCCTTACATAGTCACCAAAGTCCTCTCAAAAGGAGCTTATGAACTTCAGGACTGCAATGGAATTCCGCTCGCGAAGCCCCGCAACGGGCTCTATCTGAAGAAGTATTTTGCCTAGTTTTCCACTAGGCATATGCTATGTAATTTTATGTATATAATTTTTTCCTATTGTTTTGATGCTCTGGATATTTTTGGGTTTTTTCTCATATACGATATTTTGCTTTCGCACAGATGCCATCATCCTCCTTATCATACGTCGGATACACGGACGGTGCTAGTCATCATACTAGACACATTGCTTCAGCTGCTTGGGTTCTCTACACACCTAAGTCAAAAATCCTTGGTTCTAGGGGAATTTTCCTAGGAAACGCCACCAATAACATTTTTGAGTACATGTTGGTGATACAACTCCTCATGGAAGCTGCATCTCGTGAAATCTCCAATATAGTGGTTAGGTTAGATTCCCAACTCGTAGTTATGAAGTTGAACAATCATTACCACATTCGTCATTCAGTCTTGTTACATTATTTTTTAAGGGTACAACTTTTAGAATGTCAGTTTCAAGCCATCTCATTTGAGCACATCCCTAGAGAATTTAATGCAATGGCTGATTCATTGGAAAACTATGTATTAGATTGGCATTTGTCACATTTGTTATAAAAATATTTACACATGATTATATATTTTTTCCCATATAAAATACATAAACATTAAAAAACACATAAGAAACAAAATTTCCAAAAGTATGTATATATATATGTGTGTGTGTGTCATGTCTAGATCAAAATTACATCAAAAAATATCCCAAAACTTGGGTGTTTTACAAAACTTGGCTACACTAAGCCTCGCTATGACATTTACACATCTACTCCTCCAGCTATGCCTGATGCTCAAAATAGAAAACAACTACCCTGGCTATCCTCCTGAGAGGCACCAGGTATCTCTCTGGCACACCCACAGTATGCTGCTACAGACGAAATGGAATCTCTCTCATAGGAAGGGGTGGTACACCCATGCTTAAACCCTCCAAGTTCCTAGAAAGCTCATGCAAGATCTAGGTATTATCACTCTCTCCGGCGGCTTCCGCATCCTCTGCTGTTACGCCAGCCCCAGGTAGTTGTAGTCCTCATCGTGCATAACGAGGTGCTTCAGCTGGACGAATAGGTGCCACATCTGTGTCAAGCAAACAAGCTTCACGTCAAAACATATTTTCACCCATTTTAAACCAAAAAAAAAATTGCATAAACATTCAAAAGACAAAAAATACTTCCAACTACACTGATCAATACTTCTCTTACCATCTAGACCCCACTGAGTGCCCGGGGGCAACACTAACTTCGAATCTCCTGTAAATTTCATCCCCGCATAGGGATAATCCTCAATCATGACGATCTGGTGGTTAAGCCAATCAAAGAACCCATCATCAAAGAAATGACGGATGGGACCCTTTCCAGTTTGCGGTATCAAAGCTGCCCATCGAGCCTGTCTCGGCTCTCGTGGGCCCAATACATCCGTAATCATTCTAGGGTCTCATAACCGGCACCCGCTCTAGTAGGAAGGAAACAATCAGTGTACCATAACCAAACTCTCTCTGAGTCTGGGTCTTACACGCTGTCAGCTCTGCACGAACTCGACGGACAACACCTTCGCACCAGTAAAAAACCTGGGGCTGCATACAATCCAGTGCTAACAACAACTGGGCCTTGGTGGCCACATGCTGACTCTTGGCCCCAACCAAGCAAACTATCATCCATAACAGAGGCCTCAGCGGTCTCGAGGCCACCCATGCAATAGGTACCCGGTTGCTAATTGCCTCAGTATTACGTATGCAATGAGTAAGGATCAGGTCAGCAGTAGTATGAGGATTCACCCTGGACTCAGTCAAGTTGGGCTTTGGTCCACGGCACGACAAGCCAGTCAAAAAATAGATATCATCTTTCTCAATCGAGAGCTCATTGCCCCCGATATGAAAGACGTGCTGACGATCATCCCACTGTTGAATTATCCACCTCAGAAAGCCTTCTTGTCCCCTCATCAGTTCCAATCGAGCATAATTCAGCAAACCGCACCTGTGGAGAACCAACAAAGTAGTTGCATCGGTGAACATCTCACATTATTCTCGCTCGTGTTCCCTTTCTCACCAAATACTCATGGTGAACAGCTTTATACCTGCCAAACCAACATTTTTTATGGATTATAATTTGTCTGGTGTGCTTCAAAATTATAAACAACAAGTTCTTAAAAACATTACTGTGCCTAGCGCGGGTTCTAATGCCCAAAAATGCGTGCTAACGCGTTGTTTCTTCACGGGAGGTGTGTTTAACGTGGGCAAAGCACTGCTCGCCCGCGTTAGTCGCTTAAATTTTTTAGGGCTTGCTAAAATCCCTATTTTGAACTAGCAAAACAAGCAAAAAACACTATGAAATGATAGCAGGAGGTTCCAGCTGTTACCTAGATCTCGCGGAAGGAAGAACCGTTGCCCAGATCGTCCGCAATCGCCAGCACTAATTTCGCCACTTTTTTACCTCAGAGCTCAATCACAGCATTCAAAATAGTGAAAATGAGGGTCTCCAGCCTTCTTATAGCCATTTCTGGGGGAAAGACTCACTCAGTTGGTCTACCAAAATAGTGAATTCCAGCTGCATGTTTGTCGCAACTCTTATTTTTTATTACCGATATTCTGATGAGTTTTATAATCTCTATATGCAGATATGACCAATGGTCGATCCTGAATCGAGCATTCCTTTTATGGTATTTTTCTAGCTCGTTAAATCTGAAAAACCTCGAGCTTTCTTCTTCAGGCTTGTTAAAACTAACATGAAGAAGCAATGAGCTTTCTTTTTAGGAACTTTTTTCTACCTCGTAAAACCGAAAAAATCCCGAGTTGTTTTTGTCGGGCTCGTTAAAATACCACGACAAAAGAATGAGCCATTATTTTCATCTTTTACAAAGCTCTTTAAACAGAAAAAGTAACCGAGTTTTTCTCCGCGTGACATGTTAAAACTTCACGGAGAGCACCGAGTTTTTCTCCGCGTGACTCGTTAAAACTTCACGAAGAGCATCGAGTTTTTCTCTGTTGGACTTGTTAAAATTTCACAAAGAATATTGAGTTTACTTGGTCTCCTCGTACTCATAACAAAATGAGGCAGACGTCCATCAAACATAGATTTCTCATTTTTCCGGCTTCGATGGACTAACTCACGGAAAATGAACCGTTTCGGGCTTACTATTCTCCCTTTGTCATGCCCGGTTATCAAGACATGACAAAGGTACCCCCCGGAGTTGTCTTTTACGACATTTTTCAGACTCTCTAAAATATGAAAAATTCACCGAGTTTACCCATCTAGACTCGTTAAACTTAATCAGACGGGGGAAATTTGGACAAAATGGATACTACTTCTGTTACATTTAAGAAAGGACGATTTGGCAGCAAAAATCTTGAACATGGCACTTCCCAGAAAACTCTTTCACATTTAGTCGAACCCTACCATCTATGAGTTTAACCTTCGTCTCTCAGTGTTCCTGCACTGGTCAAATGCTAAATATCTTTGGTGTTCATTAAGCCTAAGTTGCCTAGTACCCTATTAGAGTGCCTTCTATTATTCAAGTAGATCTCGCTATCTACTACTCCTCGTATCAACCAATGCGATCATCATGCCAGAAATTATTTGTCATTAGTTATTCCCATTTACTCTTCATATTCTCCATCAAAAACAACATCATCTCTTCCCGTTTCGTGTTGACTGATGTAGGACGCCTCAGTGCCTACCTTTTGACAAGTCTCTTCCTATCGACTGCAACATCTTATCTAGGAAGTGGACCCAGAAACACATTGGTACCCAGATACTTGCAGACATCAGTGGCAGGTCATCTTGTATTTGATTGGGGGTCTTCATTATTGGCTCCTGATCGAATGATTCTACGAGTGTTCAACATCAACTACTTTTATTCACACACGCTAGATTGTACTGTGCATCTTGGGGACCATCATCATTATCGATGACCACCCTCACGTCTGTTAATAGTTTTCCTTACTAACTGGTAATCAAACGATTTCCCAGATGTTCGACAACAGATCCTCCATTCACATGTAGGGAAATATTCAGTTTAAGTGAAGCGGCAGCCAAGACCTTGGGGTGAAGGTTACACCATTACAGCTGTGTTTCCTTCCACAAGTTGCGATAATGTTTATGGAGACAGATTTTCAATATTGATCATGTTCTGACAGATACTTCCACGTTACGCTTATCAATGGACACACTGTTCATATCTTTGTTTTAGAGAAATCATGTTGATTAGCTACTGAGCATGGGGCATTAGACACTAGCCAGAAATGAAGGAGGTTTTTTCCACATGTTGTGGCTAGGAGGGTTCGAAAACATTTGAATTGTAACAGCTAGGTGTCAATACCTCAGCTGACTATTTTCATTCAGATTAGTTAGAATTGTAGAAGTCGAATAGTTAGATTCGATTCATCATTCATGTTTCAGTTAGTTAAATTATTGTAATTAGGCTTTTGATTTTCTAAACGGTCCTCACAGAGGAACCGAAGAGACACATTGTAATCTATATAAATTGTATCCCTTGGATGTATTAGGGAGATATTTCTGCAGTAAAAATCTGTGTATCAAACAATTTCTTCCAATTAAATGAATTTCAGTTCCCGTTGATTATCCAACTGTCTTGAATCGTTATTTGTGAGGAAATTTGTTTAATTGTGAGGCGATTGAACATTGTCTTGTATCTAACTGTTGAATTGAGTCGTTGTACAATCCTCGCATCTCTGTGTTCATTGTTTCCCTTGAGTTGGTTGAACAATTGAAACCCCCACCCGCAGACGAGGTCTGCGTATCATTGTGGTCATTGAGCTCTGTCCCGTAGTAATGAAAACCCCGCTTAATAAATGGATGGATTGTTTTGAATCTTGAACCAAGGTCTGACCTGAGTTAGCAACCGGGAGAACATAGGAAGAAAGGCGTTAACCCGTGGTCAATCACTGTTCTGAAACTGCGAGTGGATTTACGAAGCCGGATTGCCCATATCGCACTACTTTTGTGGAGTGAGCGGTATTTCCAAATTGAGAGCGATTCCATTGAATGGTGGACACATAGCACACGGTGGGACCGCGAAAACCATTTTTCTGAGTGCCATCGCACGCTAACGTTCGACCAAGGAGACCGCGCGATATTGATGCACACCATTGATCTGGAGGGAAGCCATCGAACGAAGATCGTGCTTGGAAGTAGCCCGGAGGTTAACCAAGGTACAGTGCGTGTATTTGATTGGCCATTGATTATATATGTGGGCCCGGAACCGAAAGTCCAATATAAGTCGTTTGTTTAAAAAGCGTCGGGTATTTATATAAAGTTCGAAGGATTAAACCCTTGGTTATAAGGTTGGACGGTGGAATATAAACTCGAGAGATATATTTTAAATTTTCAAAGGTTGTTGAGTATGTTTATTTATCAAATTCCTCGAATTTGATAAATAAAACTAAAGAAGTTGGAAAAGACCACGTGGAGGAGGAGAATGGGGTTTAACAAAAAAATGCTGACAGAGCTACGAAAAGAGACCAGCTCTCCTTAGGGGTCAACTTTCAGTTTTGTTTCCATCAGGTGACCACCCTCACGTTTGTTAATAGTTTTCCTTACTAATTGGTAATCAGACGATTTCCCACATGTTCGACAACAGATCCTCCATTCACATGTAGGGAAATATGCAGTTTAAGTGAAGCGGCGGCCAAGACCTTGGGGTGAAGGTTACACCATTAAAGCTGTGTTTCCTTCCCCAAGTTGCGATAGTGTTTATGGAGACAGATTTTCAGTATTGATCCTGTTCTAACAGATAATTCCATGTTACGCTTATCAGTGGACACACTGTTCATATCTATGTTTTAGAGAAATCATGTTGATTAGCTACTGAGCATGGGAATGCTCGACTCAGGGCAGATACTATATTTTTTGACATATGTTGTTTTTTCAGGTTTTCCTCAGTCCTCCAATCTCTCTAGTTCTACTACACATATTACAAATTATTTCGGCCATCTTCTTCGTCTCTGACCTCACACTTTAGGGGGCATCTATTACAGGACAAATGACCTCCTCATCAGCTCAGAGGAGAAGGTAATATGGAAGAAAGAAAGTGACCTAGACAAAAACTATTTCTGCCAAGGTAACGCACCCCAAGAACTACTAAGCTATGTTATAATGCTTCTAAGCCATGTAAAGGTCACGTTAGTGACTAGGCCAACGTTCTCGCTGGCCCAGAGGGCAGCGTTACCCGTGTTTAAACATGAAACAGGAAAAATCCCACGAATAATGTTTGGCAAACCCAACTTTTTCTCATGGAGAGTCAAGACAAAATAGAAACTGAAAGGCACTAACCTCTTATTAGGCCTTACCAAAAGCAACTAGACTCTCAAAGAAGGAAAAATCATATAAAGCTAAGGAAACATCTTGGTTTTCTCCTTTTCAAACTGGTTTACAGAGTTGGGCAAGGTTTTCCCTATTAATCTCCTATAAAATGGAGCTGTGGGTTACTAGTCCAAGGTCGAAGGTTTTTTGAATAGAGGTGGAGCAGAGTTACGTTGTTACTATATAGTAGTTGAGGATCGGTAGAGTGACATTGAGAGCTTGATCACCATCACATACAAGGAAAGAGAGAGAGATTGGAAATTTGAGGAGAGCTTGGTACAACCGACGGTTGTAATCCTCCTTTTTATAAATCAATAGAATTGTATTTGTTTTGTCCATTCGATGCTTTGATATTTTCATTGTTTTCCAATTGGTAATATAGCATGATATGAACGGCTTATATTTGTGTTGTTTTATGTTTATCATATGCTAATTTAAGTTAATAAAAGGTATGTTGTTGTAGATATTACAAGAGTGCTTTGTTTGATCGCAGGACCCGAATTTGGAACTAGTGAAGGAGGATCCCTTCTTTGCTGCTCAGTGTTTTCCAAAGGATCCGGGATCGGAAAAGAGGTAATCTCCCATCTCGTTTTATTAATTGATATAAATCAGCTTGAACATATGTGCAGTATCTTTGTGAACTATATAGCTAATTTGACTGTCTGCCTTGGGCACCGGAAAGCCTAGAGAGGGATATTCGATAACCACTACCCAAGCATATTGCCCTATAGCAACCATATCAGAGAGGTAACTGGAAGTAGGAAAAAAACACTTTAGCAAGAGTCGCAAAAGTGGAATGGGATGAAGAGGCCTGGTCGACATATACTTTGCAGTGTCTCCAGTGAGAATGTGCTGGAATAACCAAGATGGATTGAGTCATCAGTGATAGAATTGGATGAACACCACATGTTAAAAGAGCGGACGTGATTATTAGGGTCCTCTCCAATGTTTCATTTGAAATTAATAATATTAGAATGAATCTTAGTTGGCATAATAGGCCAACCTGGATCATGGTGTATAGGGTCATTAATTAACTAGCTGAAATCGGGGAGGCTCAAACCTGCCATAAAAGGTAGCAAGGGAGTAGTCGTGATGGTTCCGGTATTGGTTCCACTATTAGCAATTCCAGAGTTAGGGTCAGGGCTACCACCAGTGTTAGGACCAGTATGTGCATGAGCACCTGACATAGTGGGAGAATGAGGTAGATGGGAATCGGGTTCGAAATCAGAGTGAGGGCCCAATGGACCAGAATCAGAGTCGGTATAGGGACTCAGAAAAGGACTAAGTCGACGTCTATGAGGTGGAGTAAGTAATCCTAACAAAAACTGAGGATGAAGGCCTAGGAGTCTCCAGGATAAATGCCTTCGGGGTGCAATGATCGCAAGACACAAGTAACCCAATAATGAAGAGAGATAAACAAAGGCGTAGAGGGGTAGATAAATTAATTACGATGTTTGTGTCCTGGCTTGGCAGTGTAAACCAATCACTCTTCGCTTTAGGTTTGTGTGTGTGCGATATATGTGTTAATTTTAATTAATCCCAGACGTTTGTGTATAAACAAAAAGAAAAAATGTTGTATAACTATAAATAAAACTGAAACGACAGTCAAATAAACAGCTAAAGATGCATAAATTCAACCCAAAAAGAAGGGCTCCCAAGAAACTATTCTAAGAGATGGTAGAAATTGACTCAAAACACACAATATGGCCAAAAGATCTAAGGTCTAAGGGACAGGGATCTAATGACTCGGATCTGCTAGAAAGAGGTGCAGAACACAACAATAAATCAGAGGGAAAACTGCTGCAAAATGGGAAGCGACAGGTTAAAAACCTAAGGGAAACAAAAGGGACCCTAAGGGAGAGGTCAAACAAGACTCAAAAGGGATTTTTGGATGAGATAATAACCAATATAAATGGATCTCAAAGAAAGAGAGATCATACCTTGAAAAATGGCTAAAAGCACTGCAAAATCTCAGACTACCTACTAAGCTAAACCCTTCCTAAAAAGGTGGAAGCATACTGAAGCCCTACGGGGCTTGTTCCCACTTCAAAAAGAAAAACTGAGCATATTCAGGCCTAATACAGGCATAGACAGAGGTCAAACAACCCTGAACAGTGCTTGCGGCAAACCCTGAAAATTACAGGAAAAACCCTGCCAAAAACTGCAGCTCGCACGTACTGACATGTTTGTTGGTGAACTCGCATTTTTTGGCCTAACAGATGCTATATGAGCCCTGAACTCGTACGTTTGGGGCTGAAAAGTGTGATTTTCACTTCCGGAAGTCTCGGCGGTAAGTTGCAGAAAAAAATTTATGTTTGTGGCGCGGCTGATAATTGTTACCTATGGAAAACACCCATAAACATGCGGAAGTTAGATTTTTTACTGTTTTAGGGTATAAAAGGTTAAAAAAAACATTAAGAGGCTAAAAAATATCTGAATAAAAACCCTAGGTAATGAAGCAGATGGTCACACAGGAAATCTAAATAAAACCCAGTGGGGTTGCCAATTCTTAGTATGAAATATTAACGCAAGTGTACAAAAAGAGATCACTTTAGCTGCACATGAAAAACAGCCCTAACAAGAAATATGGCTATCTAACTTCTTAGATCTATAGTAGACGGTCGAAACAAATGCAAAATAAACCCAGATCTATGCAAATAAAGCAGCGAGACAAGAATTGTAAAGAATTTTTTGTATTATGTAACACTTGGGAAGAGAACTAATACAGTCCCCCTCAATGGGATGGGTTCTTGGTTTTCCTCAAACACTTCAGCTTCAGAGTTTCTCTCTCAATGATGTATAATACCCAAGACATGTACAACTCAAAGGGAGCTCAATAAGAAAAAAGAAAATAAAAATAATCAAAGATAGACAATGATAAGAGGATCAAATTCCGACCATGATAAACAGATCAAAGGTAATAAGTGAATAGAAAAACCTCATATTTATAAAAAAATATTGAGTTATCACTCATAATGGTGCATAATAAAATATTATTAACCAAGATCTAGATCTAACTACTTGGAATATTTTATTATATTTTGTTGGAGGGAAAAGGAATTTAAATTGGTTAAATCCATTTATTTAGAAACACTAAACAAACAAAATATTTATTTATCACTTCAAGGATAGGATCGAGGAATAATTTAACAAATAGTGATTTATTTTATTATTCCTAAATGATTTAGTCAAATTTAATAAGGAATATTATTTAAATAATGATTTAATCAATTATTCCTAGAGAATAATAAGATAGATAGTGATTTATCTAATTATTTCTCATTAATTGGGTTAAATATGACCAGGTATATTATTAAATAGAGGTTTAATTAATTATTCCTAGAGGAAAATCAAATAAATAAGGATTTATTTAATTATTCCTCATGGGGTTTTATATTTGGACCAAAAATAACTTAATAAACTATGGTTTATCAAATTATTTCTTAGTGAAAGAAATTTTACTATGGTAAAATTGGTCTTACATGGTGTATTTCGATCCATCTAATTATACATGGTTAGATGACCAAAAATTGGTGTAACACAAAGCATAAACAATAAATATACAAGAGACATATAATACAGGTGATCAACCAGGGCCAAAACCTCTTTCACTTGAGAGGAAAACCCAAATGAATTCTTCTTCTTATATAGAATTCAATTGAAGAATATCAAGACTAGGACCCTTGACCTATTTTACCTCTCCAATACCAAGACACTAAGATTGTTATTTTGACCTCTACTTCTTAATAGATTCAATGATATTCAATTGCTTGTTTCTTCTTTCTGCCTCTGCTACCTTTCATATCTCGACTTCCTTTTCTCTAATTCAGACCTGCAACTTCTTGGCCCTAATTCAGAAACCCTAGTACATGTAGATTACCTTCTCTTGTACCTTGATTTCCTTTGTTTTACGTGGAGGTTACCTCCTCAACAACTCGCCTTGAGATACTCCTTATTTTTCTCCTTGACTTGACCTTCAAAAGGGATTGCAGTATATCAACTTCTTTTGTAATAGATAGTATCTATACTTTGCACCTGTGGAGTGATTTAGCTCAAAACAGAACCAAAAACAAAGCTAAGGAAATCACTCTTCCTTTCCTTCTCTTCATTGGTTATGACACTCCTTTCCTAGTGATTCTCTCATTCCTTATTGCAGACTTATCCTTGACCTAAATTCTCGTTGGTTTTCCCTTGTAAATTAGTCGACTTGAGTTGTGTGTGAGTCGACATGTCCTTTGGTGAAGCTTCATATTTTCATTTAAGGCCAACTTGAAGGAGATTCTTGAGCTTGATCTTGGAGGGTCTCTTTGACTCTTTCAATGACTCACATATATTTTTAACATGCCCAAGAAGGGTCTTCCATGCCCAAGGAGGGTCTTCCATATTGTCTTAAATTGATATGTTTTTGTCTTAATTGTTAATTTTATTAAATGGGTTTCGTCTTAAGTGGCCATTGTCTTAAATATAAATTTTTTCCTTAAAATATTTTTGTCTCAAACTATTTTTGTCTTAAATATAAACTTTTATCTTAAATAAATTTTGTCTTAAATTGTTTTTTTCTTAAAATATTTTTGTCTCAAATTGTTTTTGTCTTAAATTTAAAATATTTTTTGTCTCAAATTGTTTTTGTCTTAAATTTAATGTTTTGTCTTAAATATAAATTTTTGTCTTAAAATTCAATTGATATTAAATTTTAATGTAAAATAACTAAAATAAAAAGTTACTTTTTAAGACAAAAGATTTCTTTTGTCTTAAAAAATGTCTTAAAAGTTTCCTTGGTGTAATAGTGTGCCACAGAATTTGTGAGTTTGTGTGTGTTTGGACTTTATGCACTGCAACAAATCAACTTCCCAATTCTGCGAATTGCACCACAATCGATTAGTTTCTGAAACTTCTCTATCTCAGTCATTTATGATTTTCAAATTTGTGCGCATCGACTTCTAATGACTCGAGAGTTCCTATATCTTTCTCTATGTATATCCCTTACACATGCTCTCAACTCATAAGCAAGGCATTATAGAGCTTGGAGTCGGGAAAAGAGAGAAATGAATAAAGTTGGCGTGTCTTCAATGATGGTGATCATGCAAATTGTTTGGTTTTTTATCACGTGTACTACAAGATTTAAGGCTTCATTCCAATGAGTATATTGCAGCTTCCCCTCTCCACCATGAGCTAGCCAGGGCCTGGTTGAAAATGATATGAGTGGTGTCATACCTAAAGCCATTAGAAATTTGAGTTTGTTGATTTTCCTATATTTGAGTGATAATATCTTTTCCAGTGCCATTCCTGAATCCATTACCAGATTGAGTTAGTTAACAAAACTGAAGTTTGGTAGAAACAGGTTAAAAGGTAGCATACCCCAAGGTATTGGAAATTTAATTATGCTTGAGGAACTTTACTTTAATAACAACAATTTAAGGGGTATCATACATGAACGAATTTCCAATTTGACCCAGTTGGCTAAGCTAAGTTTGGGTGAAAATAATATCACAGGAAGCATACCAAGAGACGCCATTACAAAATTGACTTAGTTGGTCTTCTTGCATCTCGGTTTAAATAGGATCATTGATGGCATACTAGAAGGGATTTCAAAATTGAGTAAGTTGAGCTTCTTGAATCTTGGTATCAACATGTTAACCGTAAATATACCTGAAGGTATAGAAAATTTGAGTAAGCTTCAAATTATTTACTTGCAAACCAACAATATCATAGGTACCATTCCTGAAAGTATCGAAAAATGTGTGGAACTGTAACAACTAGATTTATCTGAAAACAAATTTATTGGAACTATCCCTGACTCTCTAGGAAATTCCAAATCTATGGTTGTTTTGACACTAATGAACAACTTGTTGTCAGGTAAAATACCATCTGCTTTAAGTAAATGTATGGCTTTAAAAAGGTTGAAGGTGTCTAAGAATAAACTCAGTGGAACTTTGGATATAGGTTTTCCAGTTTGCATGAAATATTTTTCTGTTGGAAATATGATGCAGAGTGTTGTCCTTGATGGCAACCCACTAAATGAAGATGAAGATATGCGACTGTTGACATGTGTTGTCCTTGATGGCAATCCACCTAATGAAGTTATTCTTGACTTGATGGACTTGGTAAATGATGTAAATCTGATATGAAATGATGATTGATGCTGAGTGTTGTCTTTGAATGGCAACCCACTTGATGAAGATGATGACAACTTACTTGATGAAGTTGTGCTTGATAGAATATGTTCTTGATGAAGTAAATATGATGTATCTACAGTGTGTACAGAAGGCAATGGAGAAAGGAATTCAGCATGTGCTAATTCTATGATGAAAAAGAGTATGTCTCAAGGCATACGTGGATCTGTCTAAGGGAAGTCGCGTATGCACGTGGAAAAGAAAGTTACAAGTCGCGTATGGGAAAAAGCGCTCAAAAAGTGCAAAACCAGGGGTAACCACCATGGTATTGACCCATTGTATTGGGTTATGATCCGCCTAATTGACCCCGTCCAGGAATACCATCGGAAGTAATGTTGTTTTGGCTCATGGTATTGAAAAAGGATAATCCTATATAAAGAGATGAAATTCATTGTGCAAATGATGAGGGTGAGTGCAAGATGTCTGAGCTTGAATGAATACTTCTCTCTGAAGTAGATCTAAATGGAAAGGGTTACACTTGAATGATAAATCTGAATGTATGATGCACCAATGATGAAGAAGGGGATCTAGATCTGAAATGTACTTGTATTTACTAGATCTGATGATGGAAGGCTTAGATCTGAATTGAGGCGAGCATCTGTCTGAAGTGAAAGGGTAAAACTGAACTAAACATCTGATCTGAAGAAGTATGCTGCTCTATAATAATTGAAGATCTATATGCTACTTTGCCGCAGAGGAAGCGCGTATATACGTGGCTTCGCTGAAGTGAAAGCGCGTATGCGCAGTAAAATATATACAGAGGTATACGCTGGTTTGTGTGGACGGAAGCACGTATATACGCGACATCAGTGAAGTGAAAGCACGTATGCAAAATAGGGTTTGTTGAAGCATGGGGTATGAAACATCTGTTATGTTCTGTTGTATTACTGCTATCTGATCTGTGTTGTCTGAATTGATAAGTATCTGTTGGTGATGTATGTTTGAGCTTAAAAGTATGGAAAGGGTCCAGTCTGAAAATATGATGAAACGTGGCATGCAATTTGTGTTCTTTTGAAGTTGTTGGATCCAGTGTGAAAATTGATGAAACGTGGTCCAAGGTGGTGCTGAGGGTTGTAGCCTTCACGAAGTACTTCCTTCCAGAGAGGCTGTAACGAGAGTGGTCGTAGCCTTCCAAGAGGCCGGTAAACGAGTCGGGGGGCCCAAGGAGCCTCCTTTCCAGAGAGACGGTAAACGAGCGCAGTGGCAGCTTACGAGAGTCTCAAGACAGTGTTGTAAGATGTTTTCTATAATAAATATCACAAAGGGTGCGGCTCCTGGTTCTCCCGACGGTTTCCATTCAACTCGGTGTTCATGTGATGTCAGGGATGGTTTAAGTGAGCTATTGTCAAGACATGTTTACTGTTCATTGAATATCTGATGAATAAATAAGGGAATGAATTAAGTGAAGAATTAATGACATAATTAGTTCTCTGAGTATACACGATTTTAATAAAGGGTATCCGCGTATATACGCTAGTATGCTTCAGGAAAGTAGCGTATGGGTTTTGAAGTAAAATTTTTGAATATGCTGTAAATACTGATTCACCCCCCCCCCTCTCAGTATTTTTTCCAACAATTGGTATCAGAGGGTGGTCCTTCTGCAGAAGCTTGATCGCTTGAAGGAGATCCGTCACAATGGGAAGTCAAGAAGGAGTGATGTCTATAAGGCCACCTCTATTCAATGGAAATAATCTGTTATTCTGGAAGATACGAACAAAAGCATATATGCAAAGTCTTGGTGCAGAAGTATGGGAAATCGTGGAAGGAGGTTATCAGTATCCGACAAGTATTCCTACTGATGCAGTAGAAAGGAAGAAATATGAAATCAATGCCAAAGATATAGAAGTCTTGTTAGGAGCTAAGGAGCTAAGTTCAATCAATTCATGCAAAGTGATGCAAATACATTCAAAAAAGAAATATGACAAAATCATTCTAGCTATGAAGGAGATTCAAATAAAGTAAAACTCCAAACTCTTAAATTGAATATGAAAATTTGAAGATGCATAGTGATGAAAGTGTTGCCAGTTTCTTTCTTCGTCTAGATGATATTGTAAATCGGATGAGAAATTTGGGTGAAATCATAACCGATACTACTCTGGTGGAAAAAGTCTTAAGATCCTTGACTTCAAAATTTGACTCTAAAGTTTCAGCTATTGAAGAAAGGCAAGATCTGCAAACTCTTACTATCGTTCAATTACATGGTATTCTGACTGCTTTTGAAATGAGACAAGGAGGTCCTTCTCAAATTAGAGAAGTTGCTTTTAAGGTATCTGCAAGAGGAAAAGAAAAGGAAGTTGTCAAAGAATCCAGCTATATATCCGAAGAAGAAGAAGTGAATTTCGTGAGAAAACTCCAACTAGGTACTGGAAGATTCAAAGGTAAGCTTCCCTTCAAATGTTTTGAGTGTGGAAAAGTTGGTCACTATGCTGCTAAATGTCCTTATAGAAAAAAACATGGTAAAGGGAAACAATTTGAAAAGAGAAAGAGTTATTATGCAAAAGAAGATGATGATGAAGTGTCCAGTGAAGATGAAGAAGATTCTGACCATGATCTGAAAGTGCTCATGGCAAAGAAGCAAAAGAAGAAGCCTACCCGAAACAAGGAGATCTCTCAGAAAACATGGTTAGTAGAAATTGAAGAAGATGAATCAGATAGTGATTGGGGTCATCCTTTGAATGATCTTAGTTGTGCAAACAATAGTGAAGATAGTGAAAGTAAAGTTGTGGATCTAGAAGAAGCTCTCAAGGTTAAAATTGAAGAACTACAAAGTTCATCTAAGACGCAAGAATCTATCAACAAAGAGATGATCTCTCAAATGGAAAAACAAATAGAAATGCTGAATGGACAAGTGGACAAGTATCAAAGGTTTCATACTTATGCATCCAATCGAATTAAAGAACTAGAAGTAGAAATCAACGATCTAAATGCAGATCTCGAAAAATCAAGCAAGAAGAATGAAGGACTTGAAGCTACAATCATCTCTCTACAAACAGATCTTGAAGCATCAAGTAAGAAGATTGAGGAACCTCTACAAACATTTGAAAAGGAAGGCCTTGAAGAAGAAATCATCTCTCTCAAAGAAGATCTGGAAAAATCAAATAAGAAGAATGAAGAGCTGGAACAAACATGTGAAGAAAACGAAAATTGGCTAAAAGAAGAGATTCTAAATCTGAAGGATCAAGTAGAAGATGGAAGAAGGAAAGAAGAAAGCATGACAAAGCAATGTCAAGCCTTGGAGGTTGAGGTAAACATTCTCAAAGGTAAATTAGAAGAAAAGGTTAAACTTTTGAGGTTTCAAGATAGTACTAAAGTTTTGGACAATATTCTGAGTAATCAAAGGTCTCCTGCTATCAAACTTGGTCTTGGCTTCCATGAAACTGTTAAAGGAGAATCTAGCTCACAAGGAAGTGCTAAAAATTCAGAAGATGTCAATGCAAAACCTGAAGTGTTGAAAGAGACAAAAGTTCAACCAACAATGATGAAATCTCAAAGGAAATCAGTCAATAATGTTGAATGCTTTAAATGTCATAATTATGGGCATGTTGCAGCAAATTGCAGGAGAAAATCATTTTAGCCTCAATCAAACAGCTCCTACATAGAAAGGTACTCTGGTTTCTTCAAGGGATATAGTTTTTCATGTAACAAGTATGGACATAAAGCAGCTGATTGTAAAAGGAGGAAGATTAGAAATACTCATTATGATTATTATGCTTATTTCTCTGGCCACATGAGATGTTACTCTTGTAACAAGTATGGACATGTAGAAAAGGAATGCAGGTTGAACAGATCTGAGAAAGTGGACAACCTTCAGCACACAGTTAGGAAGTTCAATCAAGTTTGGAAAAAGATGGAGAACCGATCAGAAATGTAGGGAATTCTGACCCTACTGCAGTCATCCGCTTCTGAAGCTGACTTTTCTTATTGACTGCAGGAATGATGTGGGATACATTATGAGATTTAGTAATGTATCATCACAGGGGGAGCAATGCATGATGACTCTCTTGACTGATTTGATTATTCTGGTTATGTTTACTTCTGACAGCGCATCTGACGTGGAAAGAATAGGTACAGGAGGTACAAACTCAGGAGGAAATGAAGGAAGATGAAAATTTTCTATGCTTCACTTTCCATACGCGGGTTATATTAACAAAAGTCGTGTATACACGCGAGTTTCATCAGACACAGTCGCGTATGCATTGATGATAAGAGAATTTATATGCTAGCTGAAGATCTGGAGCAGAAGTTCAGGGGGAGCATTAGTCTAATTGTTAATGACTGTATTATTGACTCAATTTCAGATTGGTTTCTCAGTTCTAAATAATGAGGATACGATACATGGTAGCTTGTGTGAAGATGTTGTTCTGGTATGATAATCTCTCTTGGAAAGAGTGTATTGATGCTGCAAAGAATCTGAAGGCTTGGTTACTAATGTGCCTATGCTACAACCGTTGGATGACGCTTAAAGACCAAGCACATTAAGTATCACTTCTTACGTGAACAAGTGCTTGGGAAAACAGTGAAGTTAGAGTATGTTCCCTCCAAAGAACAAGTTGCTGATATTTTTACCAAACCTCTGCCCAGGGAAGCGTTCGAGTATCTAAGACAGAAGCTGGGAGTGTTCTCTGCCAGTCAAAAGAACAAATCTGCATAAATTTAGAAGATGGCATTGGATACGCGGGTTTCATGAAACACAGTCGCGTATATACGCGAGTTCCAGCACAGGAAACCGCGTATGTCTGATTGCTGACAAATTTTTGCTTGGAGTCAGCTCTCTTCAGCACAGCTGCAGTGCTGTTTGGTATCTCTGATACTGTTTGGTATCTCTGGTGGTGTTCCAGTTCTCATAATTATGTTTCTAATGTTTTGATGAAGATGCGTTGATGATTTGTTGGTGAAAGTGTTCAGGATGCACAAACTAAGGGGGAGCCTTAGTCATATGAAAAGGATGCTTGGATGCACAGATTCAGGGGGAGCATTAGCGTTGCTGAGTATAATGCATTGTTGGCATTATGATGGTTCTGAAATATGTTCTCATTCTTGAGGACTTTCTGGTGTTGGTCTTAAAGTCATGTTTGTAATTTGATGAAAAGGTCATGTTGAGACCCATGATGTAAAATTTGTAATATTCAGTCATGTAAGGACTTGTCAAATTTGTAAACCCACTTGGTTGGGTAGCTGAGTCAATTTTTGTAAACCCACTTGGTTGGGTAGCTGAGTCAAATTTGTAAACTCACTTGGTTGGGTAGTTGAGTCTCATATGTAAATCCACTTGGATGGATATTTGATGTAAGTATGAGTCTTTGGTGATAGGAAGTTCATAGAGTCATGTACTTCATTGAAAATTCAACATGAACTCAGGGGGAGCTTGGCCACTTCAGTACATATCAGATCTGCATAACGCTTCTTCCACATGAGGAGAAAAGGGGAGAGTATGTTGGTTTTTGATCCGCCCTTTGCCCTTGATGTCAAAGGGGGAGAGTGACATGGTGTTTGAATGAAGAGAAAGAATGGTGTCAAATATGGAGAATGTGACATGGTGTCATTATATTCTTAATATACCTATCTGTTGTGGTAACCAAACACCATCGTGGTTGCCATCAAGTCCAAAGGGGGAGATTGTTGGAAATATGATGCAGTGTGTTGTCCTTGATGGCAACCCACTAAATGAAGATGAAGATATGCGACTGTTGACATGTGTTGTCCTTGATGGCAATCCACCTGATAAAGTTATTCTTGACTTGATGGACTTGGTAAATGATGTAAATCTGATATGAAATGATGATTGATGCTGAGTGTTGTCTTTGAATGGCAACCCACTTGATGAAGATGATGACAACTTACTTGATGAAGTTGTGCTTGATAGAATATGTTCTTGATGAAGTAAATATGATGTATCTACAGTGTGTACAAAAGGCAATGGAGAAAGGAATTTAGCATGTGCTAATTCTATGATGAAAAAGAGTATGTCTCAAGGCATACGCGGATCTGTCTAAGGGAAGTCGCGTATGCACGCGGAAAAGAACGTTACAAGTCGCGTATGGGAAAAAGCGCTCAAAAAGTGCAAAACCAGGGGTAACCACCATGGTATTGACCCATTTGTATTGGGTTATGATCCGCCTAATTGACCCCGTCCAGGAATACCATTGGAAGTAATGTTGTTTTGGCTCATGGTATTGAAAAAGGGGCTCATGGTATTGAAAAAGGATAATCCTATATAAAGAGATGAAATTCATTATGCAAATGATGAGGGTGAGTGCAAGATGTCTGAGCTTGAATGAATACTTCTCTCTGAAGTAGATCTGAATGGAAAGGGTTACATTTGAATGATAAATCTGAATGTATGATGCACCAATGATGAAGAAGGGGATCTAGATCTGAAATGTACTTGTATTTACTAGATCTGATGATGGAAGGCTTAGATCTGAATTGAGGCGAACATCTGTCTGAAGTGAAAGGGTAAAACTGAACTAAACATCTGATCTGAAAAAGTATGCTGCTCTATAATAATTGAAGATCTATACGCTACTTCGCCGCAGAGGAAGCGCGTATATACGCGGCTTCGCTGAAGTGAAAGCGCGTATGCGCAGTAAAATATATACAGAGGTATACGCTGGTTTGTGTGGACGGAAGCGCATATATACGCGACATCAGTGAAGTGAAAGCGCGTATGCAAACTAGGGTTTGCTGAAGCATGGGGTATGAAACATCTGTTCTGTTCTACTGTATTACTGCTATCTGATCTGTGTTGTTTGAATTGATAAGTATCTGTTGGTGATGTATGTTTGAGCTTAAAAGTATGGAAAGGGTCCAGTCTGAAAATATGATGAAACGTGGCCTACAAGTTGTGTTCTTTTGAAGTTGTTGGATCCAGTGTGAAAATTGATGAAACGTGGTCCATAGAGGTGCTGAGGGTTGTAGCCTTCAGTCAGGGGGTCGTTTCTCCCTTCCAGGTGAGGCTGGTAAACGAGATCGGGGGGTCGTAGCTCCCTTCCAGGTGAGGTTGGTAAATGAGTCAGGGGGTTGGAGCTCCCTTCTAGGAGAGGCTGGTAAACGAGCGCAGGTGGGTGCCTGCGTGCTGGTAGAGTCTGCACCAGCACATATGTTGTAAGATGTTTTCTCTATAATAAAATATTGAAGGCTGAGCAACTGCAGCGGTGGTTTTCTCCCGACTTGGGTTTCCACCTAAAAATCCTGGTGTTCATGTGTGATGCTTTGTGTGATGGTTTATTCTGTTCTTACTGCACATGTTTACTGTCTATTGAATATCTGATGAATAAATGATGGAATGGTTTAAGTGAAGAATTAATGACATAATTAGTTCTCTGTGTATACGCGATTTTAATAAAGGGTATCCGCGTATATACGCGAGTCTTCTTCAGGAAAGTAGCGTATGGGTTTTGAAGTAAAGAAAAGTAAAATGTCAGAATACCGATTCACCCCCCCCCCCCCCCCTCTCAGTATTTTTCCCAACATTTTCTTCTCATTCCAATAACTTTTTGGCTCTATTCCTGCATCTTTGGCAGGTTGCACTGAAATTCAATTATTAGATTTAAGGGAAAATGAATTAATAGGCGAGCTGCCTCATTATCTCAAATCTTTTAGTGGTTTGAGAGTCTTATGTCTTGGTTATAATAATCTCTAAGGTGGTATCTTGGTATCTCTTAATGGATCAAAAATTTCACCCACTTGCAAGTGCTAGATTTATCCAACAATAATTTCAATGGAAAATGTCTTCCAATCTTCATGAATTCAAGGGATTCAAAATACAAAATTAGTGGTCGTACATTATAGGAGGATTTAAGAATTGTAATAAAAGGATTTGAGTATGATTTAACATATATGTTTTCCACAAACATTATATTTGATTTTTCTACCAATAATTTTGTTGGAGAAATACCTTTGAGTATAGGAAGTCATTTTGTTGGAGAGATACCACTGAGCATAGGAAGTCTTAGTAGCCTGGGACTATTGAGTTTATCTAGAAATCAATTGGAAGGGAAAATCTCTATAACTCTTAGTGAGATATCTACTTTGGAACAATTGGACTTATCTAGAAATAATTTAAGTGGATTTACTCCTCAAGAGCTCTCTATATCAACCAAGTTGGCATATCTATACATTTCCTGGAATAGACTTTGTGGAAGAATCCCAACAGGAACACAACTTGACACTTTTAGTGTGACTTCTTTAAAGGGAAAAAATTCTTATGTGGGTATTTGTTTTACAGAAATTAAACCTACAGATAAGTATGCTTTCCCTAAGTGTGGTGGTGCACTTAGAACAACAGAAAGAATATATTTTACATTTTCCTTAAAATCAATAGATAAGTTAAGAAAACCTACTTGTAATCTGTTTTATTTTCCTCGCCTCCCTTCTCTGCTCTGTTGCTCTCAATCAAACTGAACTCGCTTGATTGATACCTGCAATGGAAAAGATAAGACAGAAAATGACATAAAGGCAATATGATCTATTCAAGTTTAAAAAATTGAATTGATTGCATTTGTAAATACACATATAACATCATTGACACATGCATTAGGAAAGGAACAAATGTCTTTATTATGAAGTAAAAGGAGAAGTACAACCAGTTGATCGATTTGATGTCACTCCACTAGCTTCAGTCCCATCCTCATCACACCCAGCATCATCAATACAGTAGCATAAAATTACATGCATGATACCTCCAAGAGTTGTGATCTCACCAGCATAACTCTAATTAATACAAATTCTTGCTCTCTTGTGCACTACGATTAGTGCTCTATTTATAAGTAGATGAAGGTAGTTTGACATAAATGAAACATTGAATAGCTTTTCCAAAAATGGATGAAGAGGTTTCCTTGTTTATGGGAATAGGAGGATAAGAGGTTTAATGGCTCCATGGTGTCCATATTCGAAGCTATCAGATGAGGTGAAAGCTAGAACAACTTCTAGAAGCCACTAGAGGTTGGGAAGATTCCCAGAATCCAATGAACAATTCGCTCCCAGTTGACCAACGCACCTTAAAGTGGGCCTAGATCCTCTGCAACATAGCCTTGCATGGGAGTAGATTCTCTGCAAAGAAATTATTACAGTCTAGGGGTGTGTTGATGGCTCAATGGGGCACTTCAACTGACATCTAAGCAGTGAAACTTTCATGAAGGAAAACCACCAATGGAATGATTTTTTTAGGGCATGTAGCAACTAATTTAGAGTATGATAGACCCTAATGGATATTGATCTGTGTTTTGGGATGATGCCCAAATTGACCTGTAACAACAATGTAATGAAACAATAACACAATGGAAGGTGTTAGCATTAGGAAAGGAAGGGGATGGCTAAGGAGAATAGATAAATATATCTCATTGATTGCATTGGGATTGGGAGTGGGAATTGGATTTGTTGGAGTTGTAAGTGTAATTAATATTATGGGATAAAGTTAGGCATTGGGTAGTGCTCCAAAAAATACAACCATTTTATGGAGTGTATAAATTTCCTAAATAATTTGAAGGTTTGGGCTATCTACACCAAAGTAGTCATTGATTGTAAAGTCTCAAACTCTAATATTATTCTCAAGAAATTTAATTTAAATAAAGTTCTTGTATCATTAGTGCATGGGAAGGAAGGACTCTCGGAATCAATTTTCTCAAAATGCCAAGTGGATAAAAATCTCACATATCTTATGCCATAAATTATGGATATGGTTGCAATATTCATGCATCAATTTTAGATATTATGCAATGAATTTTTATTATTAAGCTTTTCAAGAAAACCATCCAAAAAATGTGTAGACTAGTAAAACTATAAATGTGTAAAATTTATGCAGGGTTTTGAGAAAGAAATTAATTTTATTCACTTCGCATATCAATGTATTTGTATTATTTTTTTCCAAAGAAAGACTATAGGATTTTACTTTCCTATTTACCACTATTAATTTAGCATTGACGAATATAAATTATAAATTTTTATACAATTTTTCCTACAAACATAACTTTTTACTTGAATGACAAAAATTAAACTATTCTACCACACTTCTTTAAATTCTAAATTCAACTTATTTTTATTATTTTTATAACTAATTTTATATTTTTATATCACTTTTAATATTATATATATAAAACACAAAAAAAATCATGTAAATTTCTATTATTAAATTTCATATTTATTTGACACAGTTCAATTCTCACAAGGTCCTCTCGGCTCGTAACATAATGTTAATGTATAATGAGCATAAAGTTTAAAGAATACACTTTATTAGTCCTTGTCGTAGGCATGGCGGGGACTATAGTAATCAAAATGGGTGATATTAATATTAGCTTAAGTTGGTTAAGTTGGTTATTAGCCCATGCTGTAGTTAAATGAGCATAGTTTACAACTTATAGTCTTATTGGCCTCTTACCGAGGCATACCTTATATTATGTGAATTTTTCCAGTCGTATATATTCACCATGTAGACTAATGTTAACATTAATTTACAATGTTACATCTAAGACCTTGTTCTGAGAATGAACCACATTAGATGGTTCGAAACGTCCACCAAATCCTAATGATGTGATTAATCAGAAAGACATCCATCTAAATTAATTTACAATATTAAACTCTATATTATTTTCCATAGCTTATATTTGTTAGGGGTAATCATTTTACTTGTTAATATATATGCAACCCGATTTCCTGCATGTGGTGTGGCATGACAAGAATTTTTGCATGTGGTGGTGTGCTATAATCAATTGGCTGAATTCAAACTTGGGTCACCTATTCCTCATTCTTGTATGCACTTAGGCAGATGTTTTTGCATTTTTTCACAACAACCTGCAATGCAGCCTTGGAATGGAGTAGGGCTCTCGGTGTTGCAAATTCTCTTACCTGATTCCTCATGCGAGGAGCAATGAAGCTTAGGCATGCATTTCATTTTTTCACAGCGACCTACAATTGAGCCTTGGAATGGAGTCACTCCAATGGAACCTTGGAATGGATTCTTGGAAGGCTCTCGGTGTTACAAATTCTCTTACGTGCAAGATGGAAATTCTCATTTATTATGAAAAAGAAGTGAGAAAATGTTCCTTTCTGCAGGTTCCAATTCCTAATCTGCCTTCAATTCCTAATCTTCTTTCATTACTCTTCATGCAAATACGGAATTGGTCCTAAGGTACACAAAAAAATTATGCAAAGAACTTTTGCGCCCAATATTTACACTAAAGGGCTTCTCTTTCCCATTTATATATACAATTTCCAATATGAATCGAGGTATTTTTCTTACGGGTCTTCTATTCCCTATTTATATACAAAATTTTCAATATGAATTGAAGTATTTGTCTTACCTTTAGACTTTTCCTGTGAGCTTTCACACAAAGTTGGGTGGGTTTCAGAAATTTTGTTTCTGAAATGGTTTATACATTGTTTAATGTGTGTTGCACGAACTTCGAAATGAACTTATGATGCTTATACCAATCCTAGAAATGACTACTCAGTTGTTATATAACAATAAATACTAACGTCTATTATCTCTTAACCCACCCACCTGCAAGAACTAACAGCCTAGCTCGTGCAAAAGAGTAAAGTGCCTAAATAACATGTAATTGTTCCGAGTGTACATTTAAACAATCGAGAAAATATTGAAGAATTCTATATGAAAGAAGTAAGAAGACCATGAGATAAGCTAGATGCATAAATCATACAGACTAAGGGACAGTTTCCATGGATAGTAAAATTGGGATGAGTTTTTTATCGAATTCTGGCTATTTCAGACTACTCTCTTGCTATTCTCTTTCATGCTATCCTAAAATTACCTCGGAATGTTATTTTTGATTGATTTTATATATATAAATTAAAATTTTCCCTAAAACGGTTCGCGATTAACCGCTGAGATAAAAAGCATTCAAAATATCCCTATCTTCTAATATTCCATGAGCTATGATCCGTAAAAACAAATAATAGAGGATATAGAAACCAAACCCATCAAAAGAAGTGTCATTATCGGAGTTCATTCCAGGCGAGAGTCTTTTAAACAGTTGTGGGCTGCAGTATACCAATCCGGGAGTGGGATGCATAGCCACTTCAGGTACCTCAAAATACATAGTGCCCATCTAGAATAGCATACCAAAGATGTATTTGAGCAGAGAAAAAATATTTGTTATGTTTCATGCAAAATATGCATGACAAAATAAAAATCGAAAAAATCCATGGAAGATGACCTCATTCTGGCTCAGAGCCTACCACATATTGCTTCATCTTTCTGTTCTCATAAACTTGCCAGTTTTCATATATTTACATTAATGCACCTTCTTTCGCTATTTTTGGTTCATATGCTTAGAATGTTGCCTCTTTCTTGCTTAGTAATTAAGCATAAGCTCTCACAGGTGAAACAATGAACTATTAGAATGTAGTTGTAGTTGTGTTTTCAAATTTCTATGTGTTTCCTTTGAGGCAAAGGCAGAACCAGAAGCATATCCACCAGCAAGAAGTTACTTTGAAAGCCTTGAAATTGGTAAACTAACAAGAAAAAAGACGTAGCGAGGCAAAGACAGAACCATAAGCATATCCATCAACAAGATACTTTGAAATCCATGAACAATTGGTAAACTAGCAAGAACAACGACGTAGCCTTCTCAATCGTATTGCGAGCTTGCGGACATGGCCATGGATATGCACGTTTCTACAGTAGTGATCTCAAGGTATGTATTAGTTTGTGCTCTTCTAGATTTTAAAAACAATTCACCTATTTTATTCTTCTATTTTTTTGTTTTGTAATTCAGAGACATTTTTTTCCCTTTGCTTTGCCTTGCTGAAATTGTTTAACAGAAAGAGTTAATAAATAAGCCATATATCATGGTCGATCTTTGGGGAAAGGCTTCTGCAAGCCTATAAAGAAGCAGCAAGTCCATCTAATAAATAGTTAGTATTTTTTATACAAATCCATCAACGACATGATAATAGCGTGGATTTGATGCACAGAGAAATCAATGATACAAGAAACCATCTCGGCTTCTTGTTGCAACAATGTTGAGGGAAAGGATCACAAAGTTGAGGAAAAGGATTACACTTTATGTTTCATGGATTTTTCATAGTAGTGGATGTTTCGTAGAAGTGGCATCGGGACAATTTTCCTCTCCCCACTTGACTTTGTCAGAGGCTTAAGACAAGTTTCATTTTCCCTCACCACGTGGTTTTCTTTTTCTGCATTTTATGGAAGTGCGTTCACAACTGGAAATGAAAAATATGAATGTCTCCTCAGCCCAAAAACAATCAGTTTAGTAGCAAATGTTTTAATTAATATTCCTTATTTGTCATATATATTATTTGACATTTAATCCCTGAAGTAGTGGTTGAGGTTGGGCTCCACGTCTTGTATTTTTAACCTTGTGTGGTCGTGTTTGCTTCTAGTTCTGCGAACAAGGCATCGACAGTTTGAATGAAAACACCTCCGCTTGGGATTTTCTCACCGTTACATTTGGGCTTTGGGTATATAAACTCTGCATCCACCACGAGGAGCAATAACCACCTCACACAAAACAATGAAAGTTCGTTTCACAGAGTTATCTGCTTTACTAAATTAAAAGTAACTTCAAATGAACTGAAAGTGAAAGGTAAAACATTAAAATCTATATATATAGAGTTAGTCTAAATATATTGTATGTTTTTTTAAATATATTATAACGCTACACCATTATAATATTTTCAATGTCTTATAATAACATGATATAAGATGTAACATGATATATATTCTTATAACTTTGTGTTTAATACAATTATTGTTATAGCTTTTGTTATAGCTCCTTTTACAAAAAGATGGAAAGATGGAAAGATACCAGGTACTGAGCCTAGCAAAGATGGAAAGATAAATATCAAAGATGTCTGTGATATGCCTTTGTGAACGCTCATATTTATTATTGGAAAACTAGTTGGCAGTGTGACACTACATGTCGTGAACAGATCATACATGCAGTATGTGCTTAAGTGTCTCAAGCCAATCACGTTCAACTAGGCTGAAGCAGTACTCCTTCAGATGAAAGAACAGTTGTCCAAAGTAAAAAGTGGAAAGACCAAAAATTTCATCTATAGGTCGATCTTGATCACTTTCATTTTGGAGTGAGTTCCATTGATGCATCCATAGCATGCGACACTGGGATTAGCTAGTCCTAGAGATCCATAGATGCAACGGTGGGTCGAGTTGATGGCTAGACATGCTGGTCAGTCATCAATCTCGTTTTCCACTGCATTCTTCAGTTGGCTCCGAAGAAATAATATCTTCGTAGAGGAGCATTCTTATGCAGGGATGGATTTCTGTGAAGATCAATATTTGATTTTACCAGACGGTGCTCAATGGGGTGCTATAGGTAAAATTTTGACCATGTTTTTTATTTTTGGGGTTTTTTACATATTTTTTGTTTTTTTATGTTTCCAAGAAAAAACTAAAGATGTTTTATGTATGCAGATGTAGGTACTATTTGACCAGTGGTTCGTGCTCAGAAGGCGAGAGAACCAGCAGAAAGTACTGTTGGGGGGGCAGCCCTTCAGGATTTGGATTTAGCTCAAAATCTTGCTGAGTTCTAGCAGCATGTGGAGGGATTGACTCTTGGGATACCGGATGTCCGGATCGAGGAGTTACCTATGAGGCTGCAGTGCCATACCATTGGTGTGCCTAGCCGTTGGATGAGGCTATTGCGCATGATAGCCCAAGCAATGACCTACTATCATGAGAATCACTAGGTCTACTTAGATTATGCTATGTCTATATACATTTTGAAGTCATATGACCAACGTGTCTTGGACACAATTTTTGTAAAAAAATTGATATAAATATATTTTACTTTCAGTGTTTTTCTATGATTATGTACAATCCTATTCAATTGTATGATTTGAATTGAAAATATATCTTTACATATGTTGAAAATGTCTATTTAACATATAATTCGCCAAATAATCAACTAAAGTGTTAAAGTTTCTGGAAATGTGTTGATATTGGATGTAATAAAAATGTCTTTCCAAAAGACGAACTCTAAGGAACATGCGATGAATTGCTAAATTTCAGACAGTATAAATGCCAGTAAGTTGTAGTATGACATGTTGTGAGTCCAACCTAATGATGATGCATTAAATGCGAAGTGAAATGGAATCAGAGAGGAGTTCGATCATCCCTCTATACTTAGCGATATTGTTGATCGATCGACCAATAAAAATTACTTGGAAACTCACTAACTCGCCACTTGGAGCGAAAATGGCCCATGCTGCAGAGGATAGATTATGAGTACTATGACTAGCACCATCGGCATATCCAAAAAATGGTTCTGAAGATTCTAACATTGGAAAAAAATGTAAATTGGATTAATAACCACGTGAAAAACTATAAAATACACACTGCTACACACACACAATCAAAGCATATAATACAATGTTTCTACGCAAAATCAAGCATAGTAACATTTAAGATACAACCCATTTTGAGGTTGTGCCAATGGTATCCCATCATAATCTACCAACTGGTAGGCACCCTTAGCTAGAATGCGCTTGAAAAAGTAGGGGGAGTGCCATAATGGTTAAAATTTCCTTGTTCCTATCTTATCAGCTTCCTGATCATAAAGCAAGACTAGGTCTCCTTCCGAGAAGGTGCAAGGCTTGACATTGCGGTCATATTGCGCCTTTATTCGTCTATTATGCACTTCATTGGCCAATGCAGCTTCACGACTTGTTTCATCTGGATGGATGAGAGCTAAAAGACATGCCTCTTTGTCAGAAGTGTCAGGTAGCAGGTTAATCATGAGTTTCAATGATGGTATTTCACATTGGATCGGTAAGATAGCTTCTAGACTATAAATCAGCTAAAAGGGAGTAAATCTAGTTGTGTTTCTCACTGAGGTTCGATATTCCCATAAAGCCGAGTACAAGATAAAATTCCAGTTTCGTTTATGAACCCTGATCATGCGTTGAAGCATACGCGTAAGAATCTTGTTCATAGCTTCAATTTGTCCATTAGCTTGCCGATAATAAGGGGTAGAACTATCATGTGACAGTCCTAACTTGGTTTTCAGCTCATCCATCATGTGATTGCGATCATGTTTTCCATGATCTGTGACCATGGCTTGCAGCACACCAAACCATGTAACCACATGGTTAAAAAAGAATAAATGCAGTTTTCTGTCCTATGTTGTTGAATGTAGGCATCGCCTCGGCCCACTTGGTAAAATAGTCAATGGCGACAATAATATACCCATGCCCCAGACAAGCGGGGTTACATGTCATGAAGCTAATGACCCATTTTGAAAATGGTCCAACAGTGACGACATGATGCATTGGTGCTGGTGGAAAGTGGGTTTTACAATCAAATATCTTGCAAGCATGAAAACTTCTAACAGCAATAATGCAATCGCGAAATATGGTCGGCCAAAAGTAACCAGTGTGGAGAATCTTCTGCACTATAGCATAACCAGAAAAATGTCCACCACATGCACCATCATGGAAACCATTCAAAAATTTCTCGTCCTCCTCATGAGTGAGGCCCTTACATAAAATCGTATTGACACCGCAATGATAAAGTGTATCGTCGATGATCAGATAATATTTGGCTTGGTATCGAATACGTCGTTATTGCGAGTGAGAGGTATTGGACCAAAAATTTTGGGTCTAGAGATAGATGATGAAATCGCCATACCACGGGTCATATGACTCGACTAGAAACAAAGACTCATCTAGAATTGATGGTTTCGTAGTAGTCTCAGTGCTACTCAAAGGAAGGTCACAGATAAGCTCACCAAACACCAAATATTTCTTTGACTTGGATTTGATGAATTCCAAATCAAATTCCTATAAAATGACGATCCATTGTGAATATTTCCCCCCCAAACATTTATGTCACAAAATGTATGTCATAGGGTTGCAATCTAAAATGACAATGGTCTTTCGGAGCAGGATATAATGGTGAAATATTTGTAAATCTTGAACGGCTGCCAAAGAGAGCTTCTGGGCGTATGTGTGCTTAACTTCCATATCATTTAGATTACGACTCAATAATAGATCGGATGTTCAATTCCATCTTCTTCTTGGACTAAAACCATAGTGATGGTTGTATCTACAGCGGCGAGATACAAGAAATAATCACTCTGATAATTTGCGGGATAGATTAATGATGCTCGAATCAGGGTATCTTTAAGAACACCGAAGGAAGCTTGCGCAACCTCATCCCAATGGAAGGGATCCCCTTTTTCAAGATTCGAGTAAATCCTTTAGCCATTTCAGCGTAGTTAGGAATGAACCTCGTTAGAAATTTAGCCTTCCATTGGAGTCTCTATAGCTGAAGTAGATTCGAAGGAGCAGGAAAATCAAGAATGGCCTAGACTTCCAATGGATCAAGTCGAATTCTGTCTTTCGACACGATGAATCCAAGCAAATGACCAGAACCAACACCAAGCACACATTTGTGTGGATTGAGGCATATTTTATATTGACGACATCGTAAAAATATCTCTCTCAAATGTAGCCGGTGGTCAGCCCATTTCCGTGAATGTGCAGGTAAGTCATATAGATATGGTTGAACTATGTAATTGATGTCATGGAAAGAATAATTCATTGCCCTCTGGAATTTTTTCCCAACATTCTTTAAACCAAAGGGAGCTTTCGATAAGCGAATGTGCCCCAGTTACAGATAAAAGCGGTTTTATATTATTCCTTTGGGTGAATATTGATATGATTGTAACCGGAAAATCCATCCATGAAAGAAAATATTTCACATCTGAAACATTCATCAATAATTTGGTCAATAAAGGGAGTGGGATAGTTGTCTTTCGGACAAGCATAATTAACATCCAGATAATCAACACACACTCTAATTGTCCCCTATTTCTTCATGACAAGAACAATGTTAGAAACACAATCATTAAGCGGGACAGGGTTAATGAATCTAGCATGCAAAATCTTTTCAACCTCTACTTTAATGGCAACATCTAAGTTATTAGGGTGAACAGGACGAAGGCGCTGTCGTACTGGCTTGACATCAAGATACATTTTAATCTCATGTTCAACAATGTTGGAGTCGATACCTAGCATTTCCTCATATGACCAAGCAAATACATCTCGGAATTCACGAAAAATAACATGGTAGGTATCAAGTTCATATGGAGAACAAGACGCATCGACCTGAATGTTTTCTACAATACCAGGTTTGGTCAAAATATCGATAGAAATTGTTTCTTCGATATTTGATAGGTTTCGCTCAAAATCGACGGCGTGGATTGGAATAGAATTCGTCAAGAAGTTAACGACTATTGGGTGATATAGTTTAGTTGGATTATCTTCAATGTAATCTGGAAGATGGGATCATTGATGTGAATCTTCCCATGGCTATTCTTTTGGCATCATGAATTCCATAATGCTCTCATCAGTTGAGAATACATGTGAAAAAGGATCAGAAGAAGTACCATAATCCAAAGAACAATCGACCCAAACGGTCGGCGACAAAGGATTTGGATTGGCCACATAAGCCAAAAATATTGTTTGCTATGCTAGCTCAATTAGGCTTAGCGACATGATGTTGCTCAGCCTATCTATTGTAGAATCATTGGGAATCTTCCTTAAGTCAGATGAAGTGAAAGATATCATATTGCAGGTCTCTATATCTGTGATTTCCACTGATGTCACAGGTGAAGGTAGCGAAAAGGTACCCATTAGGGAAGAATCCTTAAATATTCCTACACCAATGTTCTGAAAAGAAGGTGGGGGTCCATGAAAAAACGAAACACTTCCAGTTTCCTAGGAAACAAATACGAAGAAAGAGATTTGATCAATGGTTTTGATGCTTCCCTTATGGGGGAAGATAACCATACAAAGGTAAGTAGATACTACCGCAGCCATAGCATAAACCCATAGTCTTCTAAATAGTATATTGTAGTCAAGGGGTCCGTCAACGACCTCAACTTCAATAGTAACTGATTTTTCCCCTAGTTCAACTTGTAGGTTACTGAGAATTCCACTACAATTATATGTATGACCGTCAAAAGCTTTCAACATCATAGGTGATTGTGACAAAGTCGACGAGTCAAGTGACTTCCAGCAACTCATAGACATGATACAAGTATATGTGCCTTCATCAATGATAGTGCAATGCATGAGACGATTCAGGACATGTAATTGAATCAAGAATGATAATTGTGTTGGTAATTGTGGCACATAGCCCACTTGATTAAATACTACAAGATTTGAATCCATTGGATCGATTCCACCAATCGTGGACAATAAAGCCTACTTTTGGGAGGGACAATTCTGAAGAACCTCAAGTGTTGACATAGTAGAAGGTGACTGAGCCAGATCTTCTACTGCGTTATAATTTTGAGTTGCACGAGCTAGAGGGTTGAATGTCGACTTATGAACAAATCCCTTCGGTGGCTTTATTGTTAACTCTGGAATGATAGGTGGTGGAAATGAGTCAAATGAAGTCGAATTTGAAGTGGTAGGTTGATCTGTATCCTAACCATTCGACGACGACAGTGGATTATTGTAATATTTGATTCCAGTAGACACCAAAACATCAATTTTGGGCTTAATGGCAGATAGCATAAGCACTTGCGAACTAGAAGCAGGATCTGTAGCAACCATATGTGTTTCTAAGTTTGGAAAACAATTTGTCAACACTGCAGATGCCGTAGAATTCTTAAGAAGCTTCGAGACTTATGAGTGACGAGGACAATCTCACATAAAATTCTCCTCATTACATATCAAGCAAGGGTAACGAGGTTTACGAAAAGAACCAAATGAATTAGATGATTTTTCCTGTGGGGGTGAATTTGATTTCTTCTTATCTTTCCCATTCTTCTTACTTCCAGGTTTCTTGTCACTTTTGCATTTTTCAGATGACACTGCATTTAGTTCAGAAGAAAACGCGGGATCAGATGCAATAGGGTTTTGATTTGAAACAACAAGTGTAGAACTATATGGTCGACTTGTTGCTGGAGTGCTAGCAGAACCAATCACATCATCACCAGCATGAATGTACCAAATGGAGAAGGAGGAACAGTAAAATTTTGTCATGTCGCATTTGGAATATTTTCATAGAGCGTACTAAACTGAGTGTAAATCAAATCCATGTACTGGGCACGAGAAATTACTTTCTCTTCAGTGACAACACTACCTTTGGCCACATCCTTTGTGATAGATGGTAATAATGACTTTATAAACCACTCAGCTAAAATCTGATCAGGAAAAAAAATTTAACCATTCGATGATGACGACACCACTCATGTATATGACCCGATATATGAGTAGGTCTGTTTAAAGCTGGTCAAAAGTTCCATTCTAGTTTCATATCTGATGGGTAACTGGAAGTGGGTTAAAAAAGTAGTGGCTAAAGCTGTAAATTTATCAAAAGAAGCTCGTGGTAATTCAATGTACCACTTCGCAGTCGAACCAGTAAGCGTTCGCTGGAAAAGAGGCAATCTAACAGAATCATCATTTAAGGAATTTGATGAACACCATAAATGATAAATTATGACATGAGTAGACGGGTCTTCTCCAGAATTTCCATTGAATTTTGGAATGTCAGAGGGTAATTTATGACGAATCACTGGCCACCAAGTTAAATACTAAATGGGATCATTAGTGAGCCGATTTAAATCAGGTAACTCTAATGCTGCAACAAACGGCAACTATTGATTTTGGTCAGGTTGAGCATAACCAGGATAAGATGGAATTGCCTGGGAAATAGGTCATTGTACCAAAAAATGGATTCTGTTGTTGGTAACCTAGATAGGGGTAGGCTTATTTACTAGGACCTGGATAAGCTTGATACTATTGGAATGGTTGTTGTGGCTTCCATGGGATCTGATAAAACTGTTGCCAACCACGATAATTTGGACCAGGTTGTGAATAGACAGGGCCAATAGAAGCCTGTGACAAAGGTAAACTAGCTTGTGGTTGTGAAATTCCTGATACAGATGGTTGTTGGAAACTAGCATGGGAAAACAGAGTCTGTAGACCTGAAACTTGAGGGTTAGGGGTTGAAGGACCTGCTTGAGAAGACTGAGCAACAGCCATAGAAGAAATAATAGGTGTAGTAGGCATAGATGCAACAGGTTGAACTGGTTGATATTGATACACAATATTTTTCGGTTGAATAGGCAAAGTAGGTTTCCATTAACAAATAGGAATTCCAGCATATGATTTACCTAAAAATGACGAAGTACTACCATATAGCCTGAACATCTGTGGCCCCTCAGCATATGGAGTACAAGGATATTGCACATACTGACTTTTATGTGATGGGTATCTAGCAGATACTGGATAATATAGACGGTAATTGGATGGACCAGCCTGATATTGAGCTGATGATGTCAATAAAGGATTGGATCACTCAGTACTCGTAAGAGATGAACTAGATAAAATTCCAGATGATGACATAGAAAAATTCCATGGACTAGAGGAGACACCAGAGTAGGTTCCATTTAAAGCTTGGTAACCTAGTGGGACGGATGGACCACCATATATGAGAATTAGGTGTTGTCAAAAACATCTAAGATGAAGCAGAAGTAGATGTTGTCGCAGCTGTAACAGATGGTCAATTCTGGGATGTTGTCTTCGCCATGGTTAAATAACCCAACAAATACTCTAACAAATCTACGGGAACTTGAGAGTGAACAAGATCAACAGGAGTAGAGTACGTCAAACGAGGAAAAGATGGATACAAATGAAGTCCCGACCCAAAATGAGTGGGAGTTGAAGGGGCTATCTCTTCCTAAGTTCTTCTTCTATTGAAATCAAACCAAGTGGAAGTACTTCACCATTAGACCCAAGATAAATTTCAGGCGGTAAAGTCTGCGGTAAAGAGGAAAACTCAATGGTTACGGATGACTGAGGATAAGATGGTTGCACGGGAACTTCTTGTTGTTAAACTTCGGGATCAAGATGTTCTGTTAAAATAACAATGGGTTTCGGATTGACGTCCAGTTGAACAAGATTGATTTTTGGATTTACCATTCCACTGGATTGAATTTTAGTGTTCTCAGGTAACTGTGAGGGTTTTGTCTCGACAGTAGCGGATAAACTAGGATCGGTCGAAAAGATTTGAGATTCGATACTCAAAGGATCATATGTCTCTAGTATATTAGATGAAAAACCAGAGGTACCAGACTCGGTAGGACGAGTGTGCATTCGTCTACTAGGTGTATCTTCTAGCGGTAAAGGTGGTTTATTCGTTGTCCTACGCGAACGACGGGGAAAGGGTTGATCTTCTTCCATGATTTCTGATTTATTTTAATACAAAAACAAATAAACAAAAAGATGGTAATGCTAGGCAAAAGGTTTACCAAGAAACTGTGAACTAAAATATACTACCCCAGTATACCAAGGACTTATGGGCGAAAACGCGAAGCTGGGTTACACTTTTGTGAGAATCGGGGGCCGAAAAAAATTTTCAACAATAGTTCGGCCGAACTTTGTAATAGTTCGGCCGAAATTTTTTATAAATTTCGGCCGAACTCGTGATTCCGTTTAGATTGACGGCACACTAACGGCGCGGGCAAATAGAATTTTTTCCGGGAATTGGAAAATCGGCATCAAAAGTTCGGCCGAACTATTAGTTCGGTCGAATTTTTTTTTTTTAAATAGTTCGGCCGAACTATTTTTTATAAATAAGTCACCCGCGAAGTTTGATGGTTTACAGTTTTCATTATACACGCATTTTTTTTCGCTCTGGCTGCGTTGTTGCTGCTCCCGGCCACCGTGGTGCTCCTGCCATCCCCGCTCGTCGAGTTACTTTGCATCCAGTAGAACTCGGGTATGTCACCAAAATTCTCGCCTCTTTCGAAAAATGTTGTGTGTGTGGGGCTACCTGAATGATGCCAGTGATTTTCTATATAGACTATGTATGGTAGTAAACAACGTTTTTTCATTTCTGGAAAAAAAATGTTAAAATATAAAAAAAAAATATTTGTTAAAATTATGACGTTTATCTCTGCATACGAGATTATCCAAAATAAAAACCCGTAGAAATTAACAACCCTCATATTGTAACATTTAACAACCCTGCTACTGCAATACCAACCATTCAATAGTTCTTTTCACTCTAGCTGCGTTGTTGCTGCTCCCGGCCGTCGTGGTGCTCCTGCC